>SNQJ01S0200644.1:2189-16946 GCA_010110895.2 Picea sitchensis | reverse complement strand
TCCACCCAAGAATATGTGAGAGATAATAAAACTTTACATTAAATCATCACCATCAACCAATCATCACATAGAACCTGATAATTCTTCCTGAGACTTCTTCAATTTCTGCAATTCTTCAATTCTTGGAGTACTCTAATCCTGTAAATAATATTACTCAATGTATTCTCTGAAACTCCTCCAATTTTCACTCCTTGAATCCTCCCCAAAAGGAGGTTATAGAAAGAATGGTAGACTTTATTCAATTCTGGTCTATTTCGGAGAGTGAACTTGCACAGAATGCCCCACACTCAATAATTAACATCCGATTCTAAAACTCACACACAAGAAACTACATTTTGTACTCTTTCCAATGAAATTTGTCCCACTTCATTTGGATTATTGAAGAAGAATTTATGACTATTTTACCCGGAACACATGTTTAATGACTAGCTTCAGGACTAGTCACAAACCCTATCTTCCATAGAGTGTATCTCCATAATTATAGCAAATCAAGAGCTTAAATTTTTACCAAAGGTACCTTGATATGTCTTCGCAATACCATAGAAATTTCACCATATGAATCATTCTATAAAAAACGTTATAGCAAAAATGGTAAGATGACCTGAAAATATCATACCTTAGAACACGTCACCAAAAGACTTCATCCTCCCTTGAAATCCGGCCTTATTTTCTTCTTATTACCTCTAAAATTTGACTTGTATCAAATGAATGTATAATGATGTTTATTTATACCATTTATGTCACTTCCTTTTAACATTAGGGCCGACCTGACACTTTCTTATTTTGTAATTATTTTCTTTAATTATCGTTAGGGCCTACATGTACTTCCTTCTTCAATTCACTTTGTCATCTTCAAAAATTCATTTCTCCTCAATAATGAGGATCCAAGTGACGTGACACATACCACCGGAAACAACATGATGTATACTATCCATCCATGGGTGGTTTATCTGCATGTGCATTTTCCTTCATGTCCAAATACCTTCATCAATCTTGCGGTCCAAAACCCATGACTAGGGTTGACATCAATGACAACAACCAATCTTCCAACACTTATCCCATTACAAAATGTACCAAAAGTTCTAACCACTTCTAACTAATTTCCGCCTTCTGTGCGTGTTGACTTCTGAAAATGCATTAATTGTATTCCTTTTCTTTGCACATGTTTCTCCTTAGTCAACTTGTCTCGCGGTTTTCTCCTATGTGATTCCCAAAACTTGTCCCAAAATGAACTTCTCCAACAAAGACGTTTTATTCCCTGGTAAGATTATTCCAAAGAGATAACATGAATTGGAAGATGGTCTTGAGAAATAAACTTAGATCTATGCAGATATTTAGATTTGAAAATGTTACCATTTGTTTCATGAGGATCACTCAGTTGCATGATCAGCTTGCAACTATAAGGGAGAAAGTGGATAATGTAGAGCTCGTAAATGTGGCATTGAATGGGTTTCCCAAGTCATGGGAACCATTTTTCAAGGGAGTGTGCACTTGGGAAAAAATCTTAGATTGGTAGAGGATTTACGATGATTGTATCTAGGAAGAGACTTGGGAGGAGTCTAAAGGAAACAAGAAATAAGGTAGTGATGATAACTTGTCCCTTGTCAGTAAGAAAAGGAAGGGAAAAGGAAAGGTTTCCCGCAAGAAGGGTAATAGTGATGGAGGAACATCAAAGCTAGGGAAGAAGAAGGACTTGAGTAAAATCAAGTGTTTCTCATGTCAAAAGAATGGTCAGTATGCATCTTAGTTTCTATAGAATAAGAAAGGAAGAGGAAATATGAAAAAAAAAAAAAAAAATTAACAGAGATGCAAATAGATGAGTTTGCAGTGAAGTTTGAGAGGTCTTTATCTCTAGTTTCTTTCCTTTTTACTAGCATATCTACCAGGAGTGTGTGGTACTTGGATAATAATGCCCCTTTTCATATGATAGAAGAATGGGATATATTCATAATTTTTATGGAGAAGGACTTAGATATCCATGTGGATATTGGTGATTATTCCAAGTATGCAGTGAAGGGAGAGAGAACAATCTTGTTCCAATTGAGTCGGGTGGTTCGTTTGAGACCGAGGATGTGCTTTATGTACTAGGACTGAAGAATAATTTTATCTCACTCTCATTTGTGGAGGACAAGGGATTTTCCATGATATTTCAAAGAGGGAAAGTACTCATACGTCCATAGGGAGATATATCTGACATAACAATGAGAATTGGGGTTAGAGAGGGAAATTTATATAGGGTGTGGGGAAAGACTATTCAAGCCTTGGTACATGACAATGACAGCCTGTGTAAGCTATGTCACAAGAGGTTGGGACACCTACACTACAGGGCATTTTTTATTTCTAGGGATGTTTTTATAGTTATTCCATAGTTCATTGTCAAGTAGAAGGGGGTGTGTAGAGGGTGTGCACTTGGAAAGATTTCAAGGATTCTTTTCCAAGAAGTGAGAGTAGGTTCGAGTGAATATTGGATCTTATACATTTAGATGTGAGTAGGAAAATGTTAGTAGCATAATTACATCGAGCATCATATTATGTAACATTTATTGATGAATTTTCCATCGAAACTTGGGTCCTCTTTATGAAGACCAAGGATGAGGTATTAAGTTGGTTTAAAGAGTTCAATGCTCAGGTGGAGAACTAAAAAAGGAATAATATCAAGGTATTGAGGTTGGATAATGGGTGAGAGTACACCTCCAATGAATTCAAGTATTTTTTCAAGGAGGTAGGGATCAAAAGGGATTTGACAATATCATACAACCCTCAGTAGAATGGGGTTACTAAGAGAAAGAACTGACCGATCATTGGTTCTACGAGGGATATGATACATGACCAGGAGTTTCCAATGCTTCTTTGGGTAGAGGCATGTAACACAACAATATATTTGCATAACAGGATTGCTCACAGGATACTGGGGGACAAGACTATAGAGGAATTATTAGGAATCAATCTAGAGATAGGACATTTGATGATATTTGGTTTTCCATTATACATCAATGTGCATGTGGAGAAGAGGATTAAGTTGGAGCCTTTAGGATAGAAGGGTATATTTGTGGGGTAAAGCGGGATCTAAAAGTCTTATAGGATCTTCATAGAACCATATAAGAAGATAGTTGCGAGAAGAGATGTTAATTTTAAGGAGAACTTGGAATATAAAAATCTCGGGAGTCACCATCAGTGGAATAGGATGAAGATCATAAGGCTCTAAAGGACGAGCAGTGCTCAAAAACTTCTAGTTCAAGAAGTCAAACTTCAGGTGGGGACAAGGAGTTAGCCCCTTCCAGGAGACCCAGGTGGTTATTAAAAACATTGAGGGATGCACGTCAGGCTTCTAGAAGATAAAGTAGGGAGAGTAGGCCTCTGAGGAAATTTCTGAACTATATGGCACTTATGAGTAGTGTCAATGATGTTGAGCCTTCCAATTTTGACGAAGTGGTAGATTAGAAAGTTTGGTGGGATGCCATAGTTGAGGAGTACACCTCTATGATTAGGAATGATGTTTTGGACATAGTGCTAAGACTATAGGGGAAGTCAATTATGAGTTCTAGGTGGCTCTTCAAGATCAAGCATGTTGCATATGGCAGCATCAATAATTTCAAGGTGAGGTTTTTTGAGAGAGTATTCTCTCATAGAGAGAGAGTGGACTACGAGGAGACATTTGCTCCATTCGCAATGTATGTTTCTATTTGAGTTGTTACTTATATTGATTCATTTATGGGGTGGAGGATTCACCAGATGGATGTGAATATAGCTTTCCTCAATGGGATCATTAAAGAGGAATTATATATAGATAAACCTTAGGGATGTGAGGTACATTGGAGGAAGTCTCATGTGTGTAGGCTTACGAAAGCCTTGTATAGACTCAAACAAGCACCCAGGGAATGGTATTCCAGGATTGATGGATACTTGTAGAGTATGGAATTTACCAAGAGTGAGGTGTGTCCTAACTTGTAATTCATACTTTTTGGGTCTAGTCCACTTATCTTGGCATTGTATGTGGATTATTTGTTTCTCACATGTGCAGAGGAGATTATAGCAAGGTGAAAGGAATATTTGGCTATAGAGTTCAAGATTAAGTATATTGTCTTGAAGCATTATTTATTGCGGTTAGAGGTATGGAAGATATAAGGACAGATATCCATTGGTCAAGGGAAGTACACAGTGGAGATCTTGAGGATATTCAGGATGGAGGACTATAGACAGATGGATACACCTATGGTTACCAACCTAAAGAAGTGTGTCACTTCAAATTCAGATTTGGTGGATCCCAGAGTATACAGGTAGTTGATAGGGTCCTTGATGTATTTGGTCAACACCAAGCTAGATATATGTTTTGTTGTAAACAACTTGAGTCATTTCATGGTGGAGTTGAGGCAGGTGCATTGGATAGCAGTGAAGCATGTGCTCAGGTACTTGAGAGGTACAATGGATTATGGGTTGAGGTATATTGGAGGTGATGGAGTGAGGTTTCAAAGATATTCAAACTCAAATTTTAATACCCCTAGGCTGAACCCCAACTATAAATGTAAATACAAATATACTTAGGTTGGTGAGTCAAGATGTAGAAAGGATAGTATATTTGCGATGTAAATGTAAATTTATTCACATAAAAATATTAATGAGTATGGGGGACTAAACTCCACTAGTTAGGGAAAGGGGGATAAACATTAAGGATAGTGGGCTAAGCTATGGAGCTTAATCAAAAAAGGAATATTAAATTAATATTCCTTAATATAAAGTATGGATAATTATTTTATCCTAAGTTCTAAGGATTGGGACAAGTGGGCCAAAGTATCTCTCAACATGACAAGTGTCAAATTATAAACATGCATACATAGAGTTGGGACTTAGTTCATTTTCCCATAATTCCATCATTCCTCCTGTAATACCCATGTTTCCCCCAGCTTGTAAATATAACTATAATTTTCCAAAAGATTGTGGCAGATTGAATATGTGTGAATGTTGGATTTGATGAACCTTTTTGTTATAAAAATTAATGTATGTATTTATGTTATTAATTAAAAATGGATAGTGTTGCATAACTACTGAAAGGGGAGTTTCCCAAGATAGATCATGATGCTATGAGAGAGATGGTGAGGGGATCTAAAAATGGTTGATATGACCCCCACCAAACCAATACCTTACTAGATTTAATTGATCATACCCAGAACAATCCTTTGACCCAGAAATGAATTACCAGTTAGGATGGTAATTGGAAAAGCCCTCCTCAAGAGTTAATGAGGAGATGGGGAAGAGTACCCATATACAAGGCTTCCAGACCTAACCACGAGTTGGGGATTCGGACCCATGCAATCTTATGGAGGAAGGAAATAAATAATGTAATTTCTTTGGGTAGAGAATATCAGTGAGAGAGAAGAGTCGAGAGACTAATCTCCAAAAATAGAGAAGAGCACTTGCAGCTCTTTGGTTCGAAGGAGTACTGAGAAATAAATTCATTCTGGGTGCAAGAAGTTGTTGGCAAAGTTTTCATTCCAACCTGATAAACGGGGCTGCAAAGAAGACAAGTGACTTTGGAAGTACTCATTGCAGGCCCCCTTGCTTGGTACAGAGAAAACCGTTTGTTGAGTTCCTGTGGGAGGAGGATAGTAACCTCTACCCCTAATTGTCACTGAGCAAGAAGAAAGAGTCTCTCTCAAAGAAACATGGTCTAGCTAGGGGGTTACTAGTGGTAAATCTGTTCAGGATTGGTTGTGCCTATGAATGGGTGGAAACATGCACCCCTTTTAGCATTTGCTTCATGACTTCTGGTTTCTGATAAGTATTTTCATACTTTGTGTACTTGGATGAAAATGATGATTTAGTATACATGTCTATGATTAAATTTTGTATTGAATGACTAAGGTAGAAATGTTCATTATTTTTCTGTGACCCCATGCTTTCGAATGGTATTTTGTTTTCCTCGGCTTAATAGCCAGAGACTTATGGGATGTGGGTCTGTAAGTGAGTCTGAGGATAAGCTACGAGATCTGCACTGGTTGGAAATTTCCTAAGGAAATTTTTCCCAAGGAATGATTTCATGATATACAAGTCTAGGAAAACTTCATTAGAACACTTCGTTCATATCAACCTCTTAAATCACGCTTCGCAGGTCACTAAGTTAAAAATCTATGGAAGGAGGGTGCCTCCTTCAAACCCTTCACCTATGTGACCAAGGGCTTATGTCAATGGTTATAACAAAACCATGGCTAAGTGTTGAGCGTGTAGCCTCAAGGCTTGTCCAATATTTCATATGACCAAGGTCTGGGAACCCTACGCTAGGCCTAAAAGGAGCTAAGATTCTCTAGCTTTGGAACTCCAGGAGTTCAAATCTCCAGGGTGTTATGTCATTACCACTCCCAAACCAACTGAAGGAAACCCATTGGTTCAGTTACCATTAAGGTTGACTGACATCTAGGATTTTCCCTAACCATGACCGATGCACTCGTCTCATCGTTAAACGTTGACCCACTTACCAATCGTGAAGTAACACGAGCCACAGATATAAGGGAAATTAGGAGTATCCATAGTTGTTGGATCTATGTTGATGTCATTTCGGCATTGACTACTTCAGGAGATAGAGGTGTCATAAAAACAAATTCCCTGAACACTAGAGTTGAAAATTAATGATATATGTGGATCTAGGGAGTCTGTTGAGAACCCCTATTAATCATATAATCAACCAATTGAGGGACTCACGTATAGCACTTCAACGAAGTCCTACTTCGGGAGAGCGGAGCTTTCATAATGCAAAAATTCTCGGATGTCATAGCTGTGAATAACTGAGAACTGTAGATCTAGGGACACTTCAGGATCCTTCCTAGCTGTTGGATCCACGTTGCAGTCAGTCCAGCCTTGACCACTCTAGGAGAAAGGGGGAGGTAAGCAAGAAAAAAT
The DNA here is from genome assembly GCA_010110895.2 of Picea sitchensis. NCBI lineage: Eukaryota > Viridiplantae > Streptophyta > Pinopsida > Pinales > Pinaceae > Picea > Picea sitchensis. The sequence goes on along the minus strand of SNQJ01S0200644.1, from coordinate 10,055 downwards.
GTCTGAACGCCAAACATATGAAGTCATGTGAGACATATATCCAAGGACATTGTAGGTTTGTCCCTGAACATTAGATCTGGACCATGGTCATCCCAGATCTGACCACTTTGAGAGCAAGGAGGAAGTCACATAGTGGACCCCCCAAATGTCGAAGTTACGAAGTAATGGAGGTCGTAGATCAATGGATCTATGTGGATGCATCTCGACCATGAGATAAAAGGGCATTGGAAGGCTATCACTCCATATTGTTGTGGAACGCTGACGTCACCCAGGGTGACGTGGACCCATGATTGATGTGCCACATGTCACCTTGATTCGTACGTTTCACAGACCCTAAGTGACCATTAAAATGTGCCACGTATCACCCACTGACAGGACCATGTGTCATCTATGCCTTACCACATGTCACCCCCATGGCACATGATTTGCTTCATCCATTTGGAGGGTGGAGTACTCAGGATCCACATGTTCTTGCCTCTGCCTTTAATACGTAACCACGTGAAAGGGTGGACCCTTAGAGAGTCTGGGACTTTGGAACTCAAGATTTTTGGAGTATCGTTTCATAGATAATCTGAAAGGACCAAAGGCTAGAGCCACATGGTGATATTTTGGTCTCCTTCATGAGTTCATAATTTTGGCAATCTGGAGGTTGCACGTGTAGAAGTAAAAATGGGCGCTCATCATCGAAGCATCAAACTTTGAATTTCCACTTTATCTTGTGTGTTAAACAAGGATCAAGTCCCGCCGTTGGATTGGACAGTGGATGGACTTCCACCATGGATGTAGGAATTTGGGGATGGTACGAATGAGATGGATCCATATGGGAACCATGTGGCCCTTGACTAATAGTGCTCGAAGAGCTTCGAGAGGCCATAACTTGCAATCCAAAGATCAGATTTGAGCCTGGTAATAGTCATTAGAAATATATGGTTGAGTATAAGAGGATGGATACATTAGGAAGAGGATTTCAGATGATTAAATTAATCAAAATTTCGATTCCCCATCCATAGAAAGGGTACTTAGGAGTTGGGTGTGTTACAAATTGGTATCAGAGCGGGAAACAACACTTGGCCTGCTTGGGATTATGAAGAAGTCACTTAAAAATATTATTCGATACCCTTTAATTGTAGAACCCTATCTTACCCAATTCCTAAGAGGCTTACTTAAACCTATATTGAAGAGAGGAATGAAACTTTCTATTGTTGAATATGTTTTAAAAAAAAAATTGAACTGTGTTTTGTTCATAAACTAGTAGATGATTAACTAACAGAAAATGTTTTATAAGCATTCAAGCGGTCAGTGGAAAGCAAGAAAAATGCAGCGTAAGGTATGGTTACACACCATGAATTGGGGGGAATCTCCCACAATAGAGAAGAATAATATGATGAGAGGAGGTCGGTGGAAACCCCTCGAGATTTGGTTGAAACCATAAGAAGCCTCATGGAAGAATAACAGAGTTGTAAAGATGACAATGAAAGGTTGATAAAAGAACAGGAAAAGAAAATTGAAATTAATGCAGTCCTACTACAAAGCTTATCATATATATAAAGGTAGTTGCAACATGGACCAGCAACTAGTCATGTGGAAAGACATCATACTAAGAAACCTCAAAGTGGCCACACAAGGAGAATCAACTTAAAGAATTCCCAACCTGGAGACAAGAGACACTCATTAGAAGAATCCTCTGGTGAGGAAACTAACAACTCCAAGGAATCTTCTAGTAGCAAAAATAGTTCACATTCCCAAAGGAGAAGAAAGAAGATGAAACATTCCAAGAGTCATTACCCTAAAGAGTTTAATAAATCCAAACCAACTACTCTCAATGGAGAGATTAAGAAGGGGGGAGAAGCATAAATTTGGATGCTTGGCTTGAAGAAGTACTTCAGATTCCATGACTACTCTGAAAACTTAAAGGCTCAAATAGCCATTTTCGACCTAAATGGAAAGGCCTCCATTTAGTGGGAGGACCTTAGGAATGTGAAAGGAATCCATGAGAAGGACTTGTCATGGAAACAATTTGAGAATATTTAAAGAAGAAGTATTTGTCAGATAAATACTTTGATGGGAAGACCAAGGAGTTCTATGAACTCAAGTTGTAACAACTCACAATATATGAATATATCAACAAATTTCTTGAGTTGATAAGGTATGTGCCCTACATAAAGGATGAAAAGGTAAAAATTCAATGGTTTATTAGTCTACGACCTCAATCCTTCTGGGACATAATTGAATTTGATGAGCCAAAGACCTTAGAAGACATTATCCTGAAGGAAAGGTATTGCTATGAGAAATTCAAGAATAATACATAACCTCATGAGGACTGGAAGAATAAAAGTAGTTTGGGATTCAATAAGAAGGGGTTTAAACCCTGAAGATTTAAAAACCATGGGAAAGGTTCTAAGATGAGCCTTCCTACTAAAAGTGTATATCAAAAAAAATTCCCATATCAGAGTGGAAATAAACCCTTTGGAGCATCCTTAGGTAAGACTGATAACACAAAGAGAGAACCCCTGAAATGTTTGGGTTGTGGAGAAGAACATCTACTGAGGGATTTCCTACATAGGCAACAGAACAATTGGAGGGTTTACAACATCCAAGAGGATACCACAGTCAATGATGCGGCTAGGAGCATTGCATAAATTTATGCATCCTTGTATAATAGACAAGTTGAACACCAAGATTCAGTGGTGGAGATGGAAGGTATGATTTCCAACCATCTAGTTTCCATTTTAATTTACCCTGTTTCTAATTTGAGTTATGTTGCCCCTCAAACTGTTGAGAAATGTAAATTGCAGCAAGTGAAACATGTTAAATCATGGCTGGTACAACTAGCCACTGGAACTAAAAGAAAATTAATAGAGATAATACCAACATGCCAATTCATTATGAATGGATTACCCACCCAAGAAACCCTAAACATGCTCACTTTAGGATCTTATGACACGATTATTGGCATGGACTGGTTGGATGCCCATAAAACGAAGTTGGATTGTTATAGTAGAACTTTGGTGTGTGAATATGAGGAAGGGATAAGGATAACTCTACAAGGGATTCAAAAGCATGTCTCAGTGAGACAACTATCAGCCCTTCAAGTGAAGAAGTATTTCAGAAAATGATTTCCTTTGTATTCAATACAAGTGTTGGACATTTTTTAGAAAAATAAACCAAGCCTAGACGAACATCCCATATTAAGAGAGTATAAATATTTGTTTCCAGAAGAGGTACCAGGTCTACCTCCAAGAAGAGATATTGACTTTTCAATAGAACTTGTACCAGGAGAAATGTCAGTGTCTATAACACCTTATAAAATGAGTACACCAGAGTTGGTTGAGCTCAAACTAAAACTAAAGGAGATTATGGAAAAAGGCTACATTCGGCCTAGTGTGTCTCCATGGGGAGCACTAGCCTTATTTGTGAAAAAGAGGGATTGCACACTCAGGTTGTGCATAGACTATAGGCAACTCAATAACATGACCATTAATAATAAGTATCCCTTGCCAAGGATCAATGACTTGTTTGACAAACTATGGGGTGCTACAATATTCTCCAAGATTAACTTGTGGTCTGGATACCATCAGGTTTGAATTAAGGATGAATACATCCACAAAACATCCTTTAGGACAAGATATGGTCACTATGAATTTGTGGTGGTGCCATTTGGGCTTACCAATGCACCAACCACTTTTATGTGCTTAATGAATAATGTACTCAGTAAGTTCTTGGATAGATTTGTATTAGTTTTCATTGATGATATACTAATATATTCCACAAATAGGGAGGAGCATGAAGAACGTCTCAAGCTAGTGCTTCAAGTGCTAAGAGAACATCAGGTCTATGCTAAGTTTAGTAAGTGTGAATTTTTCCAGAAATTAGTCCATTACTTAGGCCATGTTATTTTTGAAGAACGAGTGTCAGTTGATCCTGATAAGATCAAATCCATGATGCATTGGAATACCCCAAAAGATGTATCTGATATTAGATCCTTTATGGGACTAGAAGGATACTATAGGAGGTTCATAAAGGGATTTTCCATGATTGGTTTCCCAATCACCTCCCTTCAGAAAAAGGGAGTTAAATTCATTTGGACATCAAAATGTGAAGAAAGATTCCAAGAGCTAAAAGGACTTCTAACGCATGCACCTGTGTTGAATATTGAATAACCAAACAAGGACTTCCTTGTGTGTACATATTCCTACAAGGAAAGGCTTAGAGGAGTCCTTATACAAGAAGGACATGTGAATTTCTACAAATCTAGAAAATTGAATGAGCATGAAATCAATTATGTGACCCATGATCTAGAATTAGTTGTCATAGTACATGCTTTAAAAAAGTGGAGGCATTACCTCCTAGGTAGAATATTTGTGCTTATGACATACCATAGTGGTTTGAGATATTCTTTTGATCAACCAAAACCCAATGCTAGACAAGCTAAATGGATGGCTCTCCTTAGTGAGTTTGGTTTTGAAATCAAACACATCAAAGGAAAAGAAAATAGGGTGGTTGATGCCCTTAGCAGAAGTATGAAAGTGATTCAATTGGAAGATGTAAGCACCTGTGAAATGGAAATCAAGGAGAGAGTTAGAAGTGCACAAGAAACAGATGCATTTTTCAATACTGTGAAATCATACTTAGAGCAAGAAACCATAGGTTGAAGTATGAGGGTTATCAGTTTCTGAATGATGTGTGGTTGATGCCCTTAGCATAATATGAAATTGATTCACTTGGAAGATGTAAGCACCTGTGAAATGGAAATCAAGGAGAGAGTTAGAAGCACAAGAAACAGATGCATTTTCATCATCACTAGGAAATCATACTTAGAGCAAGAAACCATAGGTTGAAGTATGAGGGTTATCAGTTTCTGAATGATGTATTGCTAAGTTACAAAGGTAAGTTTTATATTCCAATTTTTTACGACTTGAAGAGGTTCATATTAGATGAACTACATAAATACCATATATTGGTCATCCTAGTTATCAGAATATGATCACATCCATTAAGAAACTATTTTATTGGCCCGGGGATGCAAAAGGACATAGCTGATTACTTAGCCAAATGTCTAGAATGTCGACAGGTAAAGGATAGAGCATCTAATCCAACATGGTTGTTGCAGCCCCTACAAATCCCATAATGGTTTGAAACCATCTCCATGGATTTCATCACATGGTTTCAAAATCAACCAAAAACAATGATGCCATCATGGTAGTTGTGGACAAACCTAGAAAGCAATTCAATTCATCCCTTTAAAATCAACTTGCAAGGAAATAGATATTTCCATTATTTTCATGAAAGAAATATTTAGACTGCATGGCATGCCTAAGGAAATCATATCTGACAGAGATACGAAATTTACTTCAAACTTTTGGAAATATCTATTTGTTGGTTTTGAAACTAAATTACTCTTTAGTACATTCTATCACCCTCAAACTCATGAATAGACAGAGAGGTTAAACCAAGTGTTAGAGGACATGCTAAGGATGCATGTAATGTATCAGCCTAAGAAGTGGGAAGACTACCTACCACTAGTAGAATTTGCCTACAACAATGGATATCAAGAGTCATTGAAGATGATCCCTTTTGAGGCCATCTATGATAGACAATGCAAGATTCCAATCAGTTGGGATAACTCAGCATATAGAATTACAATTGTTCTAGATATGTTAAAGGGAATGGAACAACAAGTAGTTCATATAAAAAGGAATCTAAAAATAGCTCAAGATAAACATAAAAACTATGCAAACAGAAAAATGACTCCTAGAGAGTTCAAAGCAGGGGATCATGTGTATTTCAGATTTAGACACAGGAAAATCTCCTTGAGAATGGGAGCCTGTGCCAAGATGGCACCTCGGTATTATGGACCCTTTGAAATTTTGGATAGAGTGGGACCTGTAGCATACAGACTAGTACTCCCTCCCACGGTGAAGGCACATGATATTTTCCATGTTTCGTTATTAAATAAATATGTACATGATTCTAATAATATAATTGATTGGTCTTTGATTTAGGTGGAACCAAAGGGAGAATTCCTTATAGAACCAAAATGCATAATAGACAGGAAGGAAATCCCACTCAAGAACATAACCATTGCACAATTCAAGGTGCAGTGGAAACACTTTGGTCTAGATGAAGCTACATGGGAAATGGAGGATTTCGTGAAACAAGCATACCCATTTTTGTTTACTTATGTACATACAGAGCACATTGATAGGTATAACATCGAGGATGATGTTCCTTTAATGGGGAGGGGATTGTAATACCCATGTTTCCCCTAGCTTGTAAATATAACTATAATTTTCCAAAATATTGTGGTAGATTGAATATGTGTGAATGTTGGATTTGATGAACCTTTTTGTTATAAAAGGAAATGTATGTATTTTTGTTATTAATTAAAAATGGATAGTGTTTCATAACTTTTGAAAGGGGGGTTTTCCAATATATATCATGATGCTATGAGAGATATGGTGAGGGGAACTAGAAATGGTTGAGATGAACCCCACCAAACTAGTACCTTACTGGATTTAATTGATTAGACCCAGAATAGTCCTCTGACCCAGAAATGAATTACCAGTCAGGATGGTAGTTGGAAAATCCCTCCTCAAGAGTTAATAAGAAGATGGGGCAAATTACCCATCTGCAAGTCTTCCAGACTTGACCATGAGCTAGGGATTCAGACCCATGCAATCTTTCTAAGGAAGGAAAGAAAGAAATAATTTTTTGTGGGAAGAGGATATCAGTGAGAAAGAAGAGTCGAGAGACCAATATCCAAAAATAGAGAAGAGTGCTTGCAGCTCTCTGGTTCGAAGGAGAACTGAGAAACAAATTCGCTCTGGGTGAAAAAAATTGTTGGCATATTTTTTAGTCCAAGCTGATAAATGGGGCTGCAGAGAAGACGAGTGACTATGGAAGTACTTGTTGCATACCCCCTTGCTTGGTATAGAGAAAACAATTTGTTGATTTCCTATGGGAGAATGAGAGTAACCTTCGTCCTCGACTGTCATTGTTCAAGAAGAAAGAGTCTCTCTCAGAGAATCATGGTCTTGCTAGGGGGTGGCCAGTGGTAAATCTGTTCATGAGTGGTTGTGCCTACAGTTGGGTGGAAACAGTCACCCCTTTCGGTGGTCGCTTGATTATTTTTGGTTTCTGATAAGAATTTTCATACTTTGTGTAATTGAATGAAAATTATGATTTAGTATACATGTCTATGATTAAATTATTTGTTGAATGACTAAGGTAGAAATGTTCATTGTTTTTCTATAAACACATGCTTTCGAATGGTCTTTTGTTTACCTCAACTTATCAGCTAGAGAGTTATGGGACGTGGTTTTGTAAGTGAGTCTAAGGATAAGCTACGGTCTCTACATTGTTGAAATAATGTAACTGCAAAGAGTATTCTTATTATTATTGATATATTATTTAGAGGATCAATCCCCATTGAGGATTGATCATGTCGGTTATTGTAATAGAACCAAATCCCCTTTTGCGGATTGGTCAAAAGACAATTGTAATAGGCAGAATAAGAAGTTAACCCCAGTAGATATTAAAGAGACCCGGAATTATAATAAAGGTGGGTTTACCCACCCAGTTTGAGAAGTTGGCCCTGCCAGTGAAGAGACACTTCACACCTGCCAGACTTGTATAAATAAAGGAGGCTAGCGCCTCACTTAGACATAACTCACTTGTTCAATTTGAGAGACAAGTTCTGATCTATTATCGGCAAAGGAGAGAGAGAGTGGCACATATCTTGGGAGAGAAATTTTTGTTTTAGCATAGAGATCTCTTGGCATTGTATTGGCTATCTATATTAAGGAAGTTTTGTTGGGTTTTCTTCCCCTAGAGGGTTTCCCAGGACAAATGTTGTGTCTCTTGTGA
>SNQJ01S0200641.1:2752-16947 GCA_010110895.2 Picea sitchensis | reverse complement strand
AAAAATAGAAAAAACCAATATTTTATGTTCTTTGGGTCGTACAAAGTGCAAGAATGAATTGGGTAAAACACATTTCGATTAATGGATAAATATCGATTTTGGGCGGAAAATAATATCAATAAATTATTTTGAGTTGGCCTTACACATTTTTGGTCAAAATTAAGTTTATTAGGTTAAAACAAACTTTCAATATAAAATACAAGAAAATCTTGCAACAACATAGTCTCAAGGTTTCCCCACATTTCTTCACTTTTTGAATGTTAGGATATTTAGATACTCGGTAGTTAGCTAAATCAACTTGAACTGAATTTTTTTTTAAGTAAAATGTGTTTCTTTGGTGTTCTTTTATAACTATCTAATGACAATCATAATTATGTTCTAGACATAAAGTGAGATGACGTTTCATCTTCTTCTTGATACTAACAACACTTGATCCATGGCTTATCACTCGATTGGTTCATAATCTCTATTTAAAAAGCATGGAGGAACATTTGTTGATGATTGATTGTGAAAGATTTTCATGTAATCTATTTTTTGTTTGCATTAATATATTACCTCAAGTGGTTGTGTTGGTTGCTGTGGTGCTCTGTTTCCCTATTTGAGGGTTTTAACTGCATAAAAATTAATGTAGCAATCTTCTATCTCTATGTGTGAGCATTGGCTTTAAGGTGTTTGATTTATTTATTTTTGTATGAAGGAGTGTATGAAGTTGTTTATAGATTAAAACAAGAGTTTTAGGGTAAACACACACTTCAAAGAGATCGATCTTGAAAAAAAACTACATTATTTCTCCTTTCTAACATTTGATATAATTTTATTATAATTCACTTGGTTGGAAGTTATTTTTTTCAAAAATAAAGGTCTTTAGTTCAAACATTTCTTTTTTATATAAGTTATTTTTTGTAAAAATACACACAACTTAAGTTTTGAAGTAATATTATTGTAAAGTGCATCTCACTTAAGGTTTTTTTTTACTCAAAATATATATCTTGGGGAAACTTGTTGGGCACTTTCCCTTATTCCGAGGATGGTGCCAAGGTAAACAAGATTCTACAGAAGCTTTAGGCTTATCAACAATCTCAACATGATCATGTAATATTTAACAAATGGCTCATGAAGAGAATCGTTTTACAACATGCTATTTGAATTTGGGTGGGGAGGATAACAATTTTCCTCATAACCACTAAGGCTAGACCCATTGACAACATGTCACTGAAGTTATAAAAGTGAATCACTTAAAGTTCTAAAGTCATTTTGTTTTTTAAGTTACTTTTTGAAGGCAACTTAAGCTACCAACTAATTAACTTTATTGCAAAATTGATCCTCATTTATTTTGTAAAAGTGAGCCACTTAAGTTATAAACATGGAAAATTTTAAGAACATCGCCTCTCTAAATTTTTATGTATAATAAATGGGTGACCCCCATGAGACATAGGAAAATTCAAGGACTATTTTATCAGTAACACAATATGCATATGTAATTTTTTGGTGAATCTTTCAGTGAATTATAAAATCTTGTATAGTCTTGGCGAAACTTTCACTAAATTATAAAACATTGTGAAGTCTTGGAAAATCTTTTGATAAAATATAAAACCATATAAAATATTTTCATTAATGTGCAATATACTCATTTTCCATGTTTGGAAAAAGAAGCATAATGTGTCCTTCCTTTAGATAACACTGCAAGTATTAGAGGTTGTGTTTGTCAAGGTTCTTACTATACACTCTTACAAATCACTCTATCATTTTTTATAATATTTCACCACAAAGTGCCTATATGTGTTGATCCTAACCTCCACTTCTCTCAAACTCAAGAGAGATTAATATTTTCCCTCCCACTTATATTATGGATTCTTCATTATTGATTCATCGACTATGAAAGGAATTTTTGTCATGTCCCCATTTTTGGGTTCCCCTCTTCTGTAGTGGAAATGACTTTCGTGGCTTGCCAATGAAGAAAAAAGGGTTCAAAGGGGTTATTTAATGTCGCTTAGTTAGTAGATGTTATGTTTTTAAAGTGACATTAAGGAAATAAAGTAACTTTAGATTAATGAGTTACTTAAATATTATTAAAAGTGACTTTTAATCTTAAAGTGAAAGTAAAAGGGGAATACAGGTCATATTTGATTTAGTAAAAAAGGGGAACGTTCTAGAAGGCATGAAAAAAGGATAAAAGGAGGGGTAGTGCTTCACCTTGGCATTATGTTTTGGATTCAATCTCTTATTGGAGTGTTCTTATGAGCCAAGATTTTCATTAGGGTTTTGGAAAAACCCTTCCATTGGAATTTGGTTTCGGAGGTGCAACATCCACCCTAGCTAGACAAGGAGGAGGATCCATTTAGGATCTTCACTTGAGCTTCATCTTGTGGTTTGGCATCATCTTGGAGAGGGATTTTTGGAGGTGACTATGACATCTTCCATGTTTTGGTTTGAGCATTGTGTATTTTCATTGATGTATTGCACTTGCCATAACAACCATTAGATATTGTACTTTGGGTTCCCTTAATAATAAAATGCCCACGTGTTTTCTCCATATTATGAGTATTTGAATTGCATGCAATATGTGTGACACAATTTGTATTGGTAGAATATGTTGTCAACCAAATTAGGCCATAAAGAATACTTGTAATGCAAATTGTTTGACGAAATCACTAATATCCTAGCCTAGCATAGATAGGGATATTACAGTGGTATTAGAGATGGAGATCTTGCCAACCTAGGGGGAAATATTGATACCAAGGCCAAGTTTATTGTCGAGCTGTGAATTTGGTATTGTGGGAAACTTTCTTCTTATGTGAAGGCTTGTTCCTTCATTAATAGGTCATTTTTCCTTAAAGAAGGATTGCTTCACTTGTATTGGGCCAAACTCTCTTACTGGACAGATCTGAGAGTTGGTGGGTCCAAAATCTTGGGGATAGGAACCGTTCTTCTTTGTTGGGGCCACCAATCTTCTGAGCAGGTCGAGTTTCATTGCCTTGGGGCCAAAATCTGGGTTGTTGGATTGAGTTGGTCATTAAGGCCAATTTCATTACTTGTTGGGTCGAAATTATTTGCAAGGGAGCTGCCATTTCCATAGTGTGTAGGTTTATTTGTGTGAGGAGGGTCATTTTCTCTTGTTTGGGATGATTTATTTATTTTTTATTTTTTTCGGATTTTCTTTTTTATCTGTGGGACGAGTTTAAGCTTTTTGGGTGAATTTCTTTAGTGGTATTTAGGGTCGAATTGTGTTGGTTTGCAGGTCTATGTGTATCATGGTTTCTAGGAAGGCCGATATCCTTCCTTTGTTGTAGGGTAGAGTAACTCTGGGAGACTGTGGTAGTATTTGTGTGACCAATCCCCTTATTTTTGTAGACCTCTGAGTATAAGATGGGGTCTTAGGGATTATACAGGTCAATTAAGGGAACCGTGAGCTCCAGGAGTGAAATCATGAAGGTTTGGTGACCCAATTATGTGAGCCATGAAGCCCCTTTATAAGTTGAGAGATTTAGTAGAGGGGTTTAAGCCCGATTTGTAGAGAAATGAGGGTTTGAGGTTGTAATGTCCCAATTTTTGGGTTCCATTACTATGTGATTAGATATGAATTTCAAGGACTGGTCAACATGGTCAGAGGGGTAGTTTAACTTTACCAATGAATTCATAGGGTTTAGATGGGTTGTATGATTCCCAACTAGGATTGATCATCATATTTCATCATTGATATCACTCTTGTGCATTCAGTTTCGGTTCCAGAGCATTTTGACTATTCCCGTAATTTTGGGATTATATTGGGCATAATTTAATTAATCTCCCTAAGGGTGTTATTTTAATCAAGTTAGTGAAGAGGATACCTTGGTGTAATATCTCGTTGGAACCGTGATGAAGAGCTCTAAATGGTGGAGAGGATAAAAAGTGACTTTCAGTGGCAAAAAATGCTTTAAATTCAAATAAATCACTTTTTGGAGTAAAAAGGCTTAATAAATTAATAAAGTGATTTTAGAGAAAATACTAAAGTTAAATTAAAAATTCACTTGAGGGGAAAATATAAAAAAGTTGTATAAAATTACAATGAGAGCTCATTCCCTCATGATGTTGATTGATCATTTTACCTATTGGCTTGGAGAGTTCTTGGAGTCTTCGGGGTTTTGGAGCAAAACCCTTGCTAAGAATTGGTTTCGGTGGTGAAAGATTCCACCCTAGCTCATTGGTAGGAGGAATCAATCAGATTCTCACTTGGATTCAATGCAGAAGAAAGATCCATTATTTTGCTAAGTTTTGTGGTTATTTGCAAGAGTTTATTGTGTTTTTGTGGAAGCCAAACACTCATTTGCAGTAGTGGCAATCTGAAAGAAGGGTCACCTCATTTGTTTTCAGAGATCGTGGGCACTAGAGAAGAGTTTCGTCAATATTTTACGGCTTGTGGAACTCTTGAAGAAGGTTGCCTCATATCAACAAATCGTGGGGTTCATACGGAAGCTACTTCAGTGTATCAAGACTGCCACGCGGGAGTATTTACAGTTCATAATTAATACATTAATCATATTTATATATGTTGTGTTTTACTATTTCTATTTGCCTCTAAAATTTCCAGGAAATGTGACTATACATTGTTATTTCTGGTGTATAAAAAAAGAGGGTCGATCCAAGGTATTCTTGTTGCCAACTAGATTTATTTTTAGATCCAACCCTTTGTTGGTTATGGTGTTTTTAAGGGGTTGCTACAACTCCTATATTGTTTCTCCAGACTGATTTTACATCAGTCACATCATCTAGGAAAGGAGTTGTTAAATTGTGAAGGGGGGGTTGCAAAGCTCAGAAGACAATCACAGATCGAACAAACATTGTTTCCTTCACCAGATCTTGTCAATTCAACTGTCGTTCATGGCCTTTCAAAGGGATTTTGTCACAACGCACACACACACACACACACACACATACACACACACATACTAGGGTGCATGTATTTTGCTGTAGTGGTTGGCCTGCACTGTTTGGGGGCCTCCATCTTTGTAACCAGGTCAGAAAATAAATAATATTAGCTCAGATCTATTGCTTGTTTGGATTTTTAACTAAGTTAATTGCCACTCTCAGTTTGTTGTCATCTATGTATATATATTTACCATTTTATTTGGCATCAAATACATGATCATCTACTGCATACACAACTAGAGAACATAAAACAATGAATATACAAAATAACAACAACAAAAAGGTGTGTGTGTTTGTGTGAACAAATCATTTAACCAAAGTACCAAATAAAATAGTAAACATACAACACACCAAGACGGAATCAATAATGGTCTTAAGGCAGGGTTTCCAACAGTTTGACAAAGGAATTAAACCAAAAATACACTCCCAAGCTACAACAGTGAGAAAAAGAGGGTTTGCACAATGGATTTGAGTATGTCCACCAATTGTTTGACAATAATCATGACCCAAAATACTCTCTAAAACATAACAACAAATGGAATAAACAAACCAACAATCAAAAGAGGTAATTTCAAGGGTAACATGGTATTACATTCAAAGTGTTTGACGAAAGTCCAATACCAAGAAAACACACAAACATAGTAGCAACAAGTACAAATCCACATCGACACCTAGGAGGGTTATTGCAAATGTTGAGTCATGGGGATTAGGGGAGAGGCTGCAGGACCGTTGTTGAGTCATGGGGGTTTAAAGGAAGGAAACAACTCTATCCTTGACCTTGGAGCAATTTGAGGAGGTTTGGGGAATTTGTAGAGCAACAAAATCATCTATTGGAAGAGACTTCGACATTACTCCAGGCGATTAATTGTTGCACATGTAAGTATTTTCCAAGAAGATATCTACAAGATAGAAGAATTATATGTATATCAGATCCATCATTGTGGTTATTGCTACAACAAGTTAAAAATACTTTTACCAGTTGCTATTACATGTTGAATGAAAATAATTTATGTTGGGTGGTCAAATCAAATGCACATGCATGTGTCATTAGCATCCAAACCCTTGATTATATGTTGAAACAAACAAGAAACCATATCATCAATATTAACAACAACGGATTTGAGTTTGCTACTTAAGTGTTTGACGAAAATACAATACCAAAGAAATCACCAAAATACACCAATCGTCATCGCCAAAGCTATATCAACAATAAAAGGGCAACAAACTTACAAGAGTTATTTCAGATTGTGTACATACAAGACATTTTCATATTGTTTCCGTTAAGTAACCAATGATGGAATGGCTTAAGAAGTTGATGATAGATCCGAAACTCAAGAGGAATCTATCATCAATTACATACATGTCGTACTATTAGAAGTATCTAACATTGAGTGAAGAGATTCGTGCAATTTTACCCTTTAAAAGAGTTTACACTCTCTGGTACGGAAGTTGGTCCAAGGACTTGGATGAGGATTCCTTGAAAAGCACATGGAAAAAATGGAAGAGAGATGATCGGGAAGGACAGACGGGGGAGCATGCATCTAGACATGTTGAAGATGTGTGCATAGAGGAAGACCAAACAATAGCCTCATGTGATACACCATCAGAGCTAATTGATGAGGCCAATGTCACTAGTGTGTTGGAGGGGAAAGGATGCAACATCTTTTCCTACTTATGATGATTATGAGACGATGTTCCAATCAGGCGATGTTGAGGATTCAACATCTCTCCCCATGTATTATGCTTATAATGATAGAGGTTGAAACATGATAGCACCTACGCATGATGAGGATTCAATACCTTATCCTATTTATGACATATATGATGATGCATGCATGATTATACCAGAGCTATGCGTGGAGGATGAAAACTAAGGGGCTGAATTGGTGGATGAAATATTCTATGAGGATGATTGTCCACATGAATCCCATCACTGCATGATAGCATATGGTGAGTCAGTTAGTCCCTTGTGTGACAACCCACACCATGTTGATGAAATAACATTGCTTGAATTGGAGAATCGATTATTGGTCACAGAGGAGAAAATTGTGCAAGTGTTGACAAGGAAAGATGGTGCTCATAAGTATGTAAGACCTTATGTGGAAAACCCAGTTGGAAGAGAGACAAAGGGGACTTGCAGAGGGAGTCACCAGTACCAAATTACACATCATCAAAGAAGCACTAGAGAGAGTGAAATACGATTACTTGCAGTTGTTCATGGATACGTACCTTTCTCTCAAGTTTGCTGAAGAAAAGGAAAGGGAGGTTGAGGAGATTTGTTACCAACTGAGTTTGGCACGCTCTTCATCACATACAACATAGACTCCATAATCTTTGGAAGCCATGACATGTGAGGGAATGATTGACGCTCATGATTTGAGGGAGGATCATCTTGTGATGATCCTGGATGAGGAGCATTCAGAGTTGCAGGTGCTTGAGGAGAGGTTGAACGCAGAGGGTTTTGACCATGCACTTGTTTTTCATTGTGGGGATCATAAGTTGCTTCTATTGGAGATCTCCCTAAAGGATCAAGGCTTGGTTGTGGAGGAGATACTTGAGAACATTTCTTGGGGACCATCCCACAAGGAAGTAGATGCATCCATGGATTGGGTGGAAAGGTATATGACATAGATGGGCATGCTATGGGATATAGGTTCAGGAGACGTCGATAGAGTGATGGTTATAGTAGTGCCTACATGATACAAGATGGTGTAGGAAAACTCAATGATATGCAACAATATGCAGGGTTATTCATTGGCACACGATAGTGTACAATGAAGTTGTGGGGTGTTTCCGCTAGGGAGACCTCTCGACAAAGTCCTCAGGCATACCTTTGAGTTTAGGTTGCCCATGATCGGTGAGTGGATGGTTGAGCCTCATGGAGTAACATATCCCTCAATGATCAATTTTCATTTGGGATATCATCATAATAGGACCAGGGTGCAGGATAGTCACAACTATGCTTCCAAACTTCATTATGATCTCCGGGTCATACCCTTGGGGTTGACCAATGCACTAGTCACTTTCCATTCTTGCAGGGAGTGGTAGAGGAATCTATTGTTGTTATTTGATGCCCCCATTATATACATCAGGACATGAGAGTTTCACATGATTCAGTTGGATGAGACAGGTGGAATTGTGGCCATGTAAAAGGTATTTCATTTGGACCATGTGATATGTGCACATAGTGAAAAGGAGGAGATCCAGACTATATATGATCAGTTCATGGAGATTTCAATAGGCATTGGGAGTGACAAACTTCCAATTTGGTGGTGGGATCCTGACATTCATTGAAGTGTTAGATTTCTTCAGATGATGAGGCTCGTCGACAAGGTTGTGACAGTGATTGGTCTACGTCATTGTGGGGATGTTGTGAGAGGAGTTGTTGAGCCTTATTCTATATGGCGAGGTATATTTTCCCTCACGATACCCAGGATCTAGTCTATATGTGGATTGGTAGGCTTTGACGTCACTGATATGCTTTGGTGAGACATGATCTAGGATAGCGAGTTCAATCCTTTCAGGGATTTCAGTTTGGGGATCTAGGAGAGGAGAGCGGAGTTTGAGCATGGTGGTCAGATAGTTATGACTGGAGGGACTATAGTGTTTGATAGCTCGACAACCTATATAGATGAGATGGCCAGTTTTCACTTTCTGGAGTTTACCCTTTGTTTTGGTTGCTTGGAAGAATGGTCTTCTGAGGAGTGGACCAAGTTTGTGCAGCTACTAGTTGTCTGGCTTATCAGAGAAAGTCACGTGGATTCTTTTGTTTCCATCTTGCAAATCAGGGCTATAGGGTTCTTCACATCATATAGGTTAGTTTGGGACCCTAGTGGCTTTACTACTTATAGGTCGGTCCGAGAAAGGTTCGCATGGAGGGAATTTCCGAACAATGTCTAGATGATTGCAGTAAGCTCAGGGTGCTGGAGTATTATGGATTTACCCTAATTTGATACTTGGAGATTAGGTGTCATTGATTCCCTATCAGTTTGTGACCACATAGACTTCCTTGAGATGCCTGATTTTAGAGTTTATTTGGTGGACTTCACTGAGATACATTGGCAGGATATGATCCTCAATAGTGGGGACGATCCTTTGAGGCATTTCAACTTGTGGTTGTAGAAGCAGAGGATATAGTCTAGCCAGGAGGATCATATATTTATGATCAAAGTGGCGCAACATCAACTTGATGGGTCCTTTATGGTGATAGCATGGGACCCTGATATTTTATGGGTAGACAGTTTGGCAACTGGTACAAATGGGAGAGTCAGTTGTTACTTTCAGGAGGCCATTTGTGTTAATACATTATAGGGCAGTATTATGGGCGGTAGGTTCTCCGCATATTTCATATTGTTTTGGGACCCAGGGATCATTATTAGTTTTAGTTTGGTTCAACGTTTTGTTCCTATGGTTGTGATGGAATTGATTGAGGACAAGCAATCTTTGGGAAGGGAGGATTTGTCATGTCCCCATTTTTGGGTTCCCCTATTCTACAATGGAAATGACTTATGTGGCTTGTTAGTGAAGAAAAAAGGGTTCAAAGGGGTTATTTAATGTCGCTTAGTTAGGAGATGTTATGTTTTTTAAGTGACATTAAGGAAATAAAGTAAATTTAGATTAATGAGTTACTTAAACATTATTAAAATTGACTGTTAATCTTAAAGTGAAAGTAAAAGGGAATAGGGGTCATATTTGATTTAGAAAAAAAGGGGAACGTTTTAGAAGTCATGGAAAAATGATAAACGGAGGGGTAGCGCTTCACCTTGGCATTATGTTTTGTATTTGATATCTTATTGGAGTTCTCTTATGAGCCAAGGTTTTCGTTAGGGTTTTGGCAAAACCCTTCCATTGCAGTTTGGTTTTGGTGGTGCAACATCCACCCTAGCTAGACAAGGAGGAGGATCCATCTAGGATATTCACTTGAGCTTCATCTTGTGGTTTGGCATCATCTTGGAGAGGGATTTTTGGAGGTGGCCATGAGATCTTCCAGGTTTTGGTTTGAGCATTGTGTATTTCCATTGATGTCTTGCAGCTGCCGCAACAACCATTAGATATTGTAATTTGGGTTCCCTTCATAATAAAATACCCATGTGTTTTCTCCATATTATGAATTTTGAATTGCATGCAATATGTTTAACAAAATGTTTATTGGTAGAATCTATTGTCAATTAGATTAGTCCATAAAGAATACTTGTAATGCAAATTGTTTGACAAAATTACTAATATCCTAGCCTATCATAGATGGGGATATTACACTTTTAGATTGCATCATAGGATGTTCCTAAATAGTGGGGTACAAGCTTATGTCCATCAATAACTCCAAAAGTATAAGAATTCCATTAAGTTATGTCACATACATGATTGTCTATTTGATCATCCATTCCTACCAAAAAAAGGACCCATTTCCAATAAAAAGGGACAACAAAAATAATATTGTACTTATCATGTTACAATTTTTTTGCAATTTTTTTGGAGAGTAATTCATAGTATTCATCTTTGTAGATCAATGTGACCAGAAGTCAAGTAAAAAAGGAAAGAAAAAACGATTAATTAATACAAAATAAGCTAGTTAAAGACTAGAGAAAATGTTAACTCATCTAAAAACCTAAAGGAACTATGCTGAAAAACAATTAATAATATTGATATTTTAAATAGGGATACAATATCAATACTAAATAGATATGTGTTATTACTAAGAATTAATACCAAATAATTAAAATTATGTAAGATATTATTAAAAATAACAATTAATTTATAGTCTTATTAATTATCACATACGGTGAAGACCTTCCCCTTCGAGCATCTTAGAATTAATTGGATCCAACCTTTTTTTTTTTTTTTAATTAAAACTTTGAGGAGACATTTAGAGGGACTTTTTTATGTGTTGGTTCCTTATAGTCTAGTTGTTTGGATGAGTGTTTATCTCTACTATGTGTGAATTTATATAATTTTTTTGTGGTTTTGAACAATTTATATAGAATGTAAATTTTATTTTTTTGATAAATAAAATTTAGGTTTTTTTTTAAGAAAAAAATTAATAGTTGTGATATTAATAAATTAATAAAAGATTAATAATAAAACTATGTTGTATTAGTTTTTTGAAAGTGGGAATGTTGGAAATGTGGATAAAGTGTTCAAAACAAATATCCCAAATTTACAGGAAACTTGAAGTTGAGAGGGACAATAATATATATTAAAAAAATAAAAAAATATTTTAGATTACAATGTATCCAGATAATGATAAAATTGAAGGACAACCTTGTTCCTACTGCAACAAGTAGCAACTAGAATATCAAAATTACTAATTTAATTTGTACTAATAATTATATGAATATATTTAACACAATATTGAAAGTTTAACATCCATAAAGATTCGATTAGAAAATGAGAAACAAATTTGAAAATATATATATAAAGTTTTAACCTTTTTAAAAATTAAATTTTGCATATATAAACTTCAAACATCTTTGTAAATTTGAAGCATTATTCTTGTTCTGATTGGAAAAAGCTAATAGTGATACTCTTGTAATTTGGAAATACAACAAAAATCAATGATATGGTTGGTTGATAGCAACAACAAAGTGGAGCAAATTCTTGCCATGGATAGGGTATTGATTTATTCTACTTTCATGTTTAATGCGGGCTTGAAGAAAAACACACATGCATTAAAAAAAATACATATCCACAACTATAAAGTGAGTAGTGTTAATTTTTTTTACTTAATAATATTTAGTGTAGTTTAGTCTTTGATTTATAAGGATATTTTAAATAAATATAATGAAAATATTTGTAATAATTTATGTATTTGTAATAATGGAATAAAAATATTTACATTGTAATTTAATAGAATTTTAATTTAAAGTTCTCTAATTCCAAAACTAGTTCCCAAGCTCTTATTTTCTTGATGTTGAAGCTCCCAAAAAAACTTCCAAGTTCCCAACCAATTGAGGGCTTTCCCTACTAGTTCCCAAGCTCTACGAGAATTTCAGAAATGTTGAAAACATTGAGAGTTGTTCCCATACAACTATGTAATAAAAAGAGATAAATATTAATACTAAATAGATGTTGCTATAACTAAAAATTAATACCAAATAAGTAATATTACTACTACTAATTAATAAGATATTATTAATAATAATTAAACCACACACAAATAATTAATAGTATTAATAATAAGGTGATATTAATTGAGTAATAAAAAACATTATTAATAATAAAAAGAGATACTAAATAAATATTGTTGTATTAATATTCTAAAAAGAAATACAATATTACTAAGAATTAATACTAAGTAATTAATATTATTACTACTAATTAAAATATTATTAATAATAAAAAACACATACCAATAATTAATACTTAATAGTTTTATTAATAATAAAGTGATAATAATGGATTATAAAAAGAAAAAAAAACATTGTAATCTACTAATGATATATAATAAAAAAAAAAACTATAAGAGATAATAATAGTATTTATTAAAGAAAAAGAAGAAGTAATTTTAATGCCCACGAGGCTAACAATAGCCTATGGGACAGATCGCCTCACACACTGATTTCAACAATTCAGTCATTTTCTTGTTCAACTTGATGATGAGTTCCCCTAACTTCTCCATTGTCCCCTTGTTGAATAAGTCATTCCAAGAGCTAGCTGTCAAGATATTTATATAGTTGTCCCTGCTATCTTTGAAAGCTTCACACTCTAAAATGAAATGCTTTTGTGTTTCCACTTTTCCAAAGGTGCAGAACACACACACCCTTTCTTCCCAAGCTTCTTTTGGTCTTTTCCAGCGCCTAGTTTCACAACGGAGTTGATGGGAATTAGTTCTTAATTGGGAAATAAACATTTTGTCTCTCCAAGATATATTGGCTCCGATATACGCTTTTTGATGATGATTGTATGTGGGTTAAACTCTTCAATATAATACTCTTTTTTTCTCCCGATCCCTTTATCCCAAGTTCGATTGTGGAACCTATCAATAACAAAAGCCTGTATCTCTTTACTGTTCGTAGGGCACTTGTTCAAGTGGATATCCCATTTACTAAGCCATTTAATATTTTGTCTCATCCACGTCTTCTTCCTTTTGCACAATATGTCATTGAAGACGACCTTAGGCCACCGATTGTCTTCCATTTACTCAATTTTTTTTTAGATATCTTATGAGACGCACCATAGTAATTGCTTCAATAGGAGCAACCACCATTTCACTCAACATGATATCATAAGGGACTTAAATTTTAATTTTAAACTTGTTTGTGATCAAGCGTTTTTTAATCTTCTCAATTTGTTTCCACTGTAAGTTAGATGTGTTGCTGACCCACACTTCACACCCATATAGAACCACCAGGATCACTAAAATCCCAAAGAGAGTTTGCATCTATTTTGAAAAGCATAGAACGCTTTCCAACCTCCCAAAGTTCTTTTCTTTCTGCAGCCTTCCCAACTTAGATTTTTGTGGAATTCAATTCCGAGGTATTTGTAATCTACCACTTCTTCAAGGGTGTTGCCTTCAAAGTAGAACTTATGTTGCTTATGTTTTCTTTTGCTAGAAAAAATTACTACTTTCGTCTTGCTAGTATTGACTTGCATTCCCACTGTACTACAAAAGCGCTCAAGGGAAATTAAGTGTTCTTGCAATTAGCAATCATAATAAGGTCATCTGCATACAAAAGAAGCCTTATCACAAAATCACCCAAAAGAGTACCATCACCCTCCTGTGAGTTTAACCACTCTTCAAGTTTGTCAATATATAAGCCAAAGAGGGTAGGGAACAAAGGGCACCCTTGCTTGACCCTAATACCACTCCTAAAACTTTCGGAGATACCAACTGATGTTCTAATTTTGACTTTAACCTCCTCATAAAGCCTATGGATGACTGCTCTAAGATGTATAGGAACCCCAAGTTCTTCCATTCTATGCCAAATCTTATCTCTAGGGACTGTGTCAAAAGATTTTTTGAAATCGACAGGCTTCCTCTTTTTTCTCCCACACTTTTTCAATGATGTGCCTTAGAGTTATACCGTGATCAATCATTGAGTGTTTAGGTTTGAAACCTGCTTTCCCTTTAGCATGCTTATCCCCTTCTTCCGCCCACTTGCTGATTCTGTTTTCTAGCATACTTCCAAATAACTTTGCAAACAAGGGATTATTGGAGGGATTATTGAAATCCCCACTCTTGAAAAGTGGTATTGCTAGGCTTGTTGTCCAATCTGTAGGAAATCCTTGTTTAATCATGTTGTTGAAAATTTTCATAATGTGAGGTGCAAGAGTTTTTGAACCCCACTTTAGAT
>SNQJ01S0200640.1:0-21623 GCA_010110895.2 Picea sitchensis | reverse complement strand
AAATACCCCACCTATGACAAGGAAATGTATTCCATTTTGAAATCCTGACATCAATGGAAACATTACATTATGGGAAAGGAGACAATCATCCACACTGATCACATGCCTCTATAGTTCATACAAACATAGGGGAAGTTGCAGAACGACCGCCATCAAAAGTGGTCCACATACCTACAGCAATTCCATCTCAAAATCAA
The DNA here is from genome assembly GCA_010110895.2 of Picea sitchensis. NCBI lineage: Eukaryota > Viridiplantae > Streptophyta > Pinopsida > Pinales > Pinaceae > Picea > Picea sitchensis. The sequence goes on along the minus strand of SNQJ01S0200640.1, from coordinate 21,426 downwards.
GTATAAGAAATGGAGCACAAATCATGTCACTGACTGCTTCAATCGACCTCCCTTTGCTGCACTCAGCACCGTGCTCCATTCCTATGGGAATGAGGCATCTAAGTGGCCCGAAATTTATTAGTGTGATCCCAACTTTGCCACCACCTATCAACTCTTGGGTACATGCACAAATGTCATCGATTTTCACATTCAGGATGGAATGTTATGCCATCTAGGCCACCTTTGTGTTCCATCAAGCGAGCGTGCAAAGATGATTTGGGAGAGTCACTATAGTCGGATGGCAGGACATTTTGGAGTGGAGAAAATTGTGGCTTTTCTACAGAAACATTTTTATTGGCCAAAACTTCGATAATACGTTAAAAAATATATTAGATATTGCATTTTCTGTGCCATTGCCAAGTCGACTATCAAGAAGAAAGGCTTATACACCCCTCTTCCTACTCCTGAGAGGCCTTGGGAATCCATCTCGATGGATTACATGCCTGGTCTTCCATTCACCAAGCAAGGGAATGATTGTGTATTTGTGGTGCTTGATCGATTTTCGAAGATGGCCATTCTCATAGCCTGCAAGAAGAGCACGAGAATGACATATACTGCCAATCTCTTCTTTGAACAGGTGTGGGTCCATTTTGGGATACCACAAACAATCATCTCAGATTAGGACAACATGTTCCTCAACACATTTTGGTCGAGTCTCTGGTCACTATGGGACACAAAGCTCACTAAATCCACTACCTTCCACCCCCAAATCGATGGCCAAACAAAGCTCATCAATTGTATGATTGTACACATCGTGGACATGTATAAATCTAAGCATCCATGTACATGGGATGAGAGCCTTCCCTATGTTTATCACAACTACAACATGGCTCTCCATAGCTCCACCGACCATAGCCCATTTCAAGTGGGGCTGGGATTCCAACCCTTGGGTCTCATTGATGTTGCACTACCTCTTACAACCACATAGGCATAATCTTCCCATGTTCAGTCTGAGGTTGACAAAATCACCAGATTCATTGAATAGATTGAACACATCCGCCAAAAAGTCCATGGGATTTTGCATAAAGCCAATGCTAAGTACAAGTAACGCCATGATCAACACTAGGTACCACACAAGTTTCAGGTGGGAGACAAGGTCTAGTTACATTTGCAGAAATAACACCTTATTGGGCCTCATCATAAGCTTCATCCACTTCGCTATGGGCCTTACATTATCACCAAGGCTGTGGGTGACAATGCTTTTGAGCTCAACACTCCCCCCTTCCTTGGCTTTCACCCAGTGTTCAATGTGGACTTCCTTTGACCATATTTTCCACCATTATTGAACACCTCGAAGATCGCAGAACAATTGACACCAAAAGATCTCAACCATGACTGCATGGAACAAACATCTACTGATCAGATAGTGGACACACAGGTAAAGGGAACTCACCAGCAGAGGATCCAAATTTATCGGGTTGTCAAGGCAGGGCAACTCCTGCACCAAGGCAAGTGGCTCACACTGGTTCAAATTCAACAAAAAATTCCTCACCTGATGGGGGAACTCAATGCAATGGATACCATTTCTTCCTAAGGGGGGAGGACTGATCTGGTTGGATATTAGTGGCCAACCACGTATTCCAACTGGCTCCTCTTGACAATTTTAGTTCAACACGTTTCTCTGTAATGATAACATTTCTTTGTAATTGTGGGTTTTGCACTTCCGGGGCTATCCTGAAGCCATACAAAACATAGAGGTGGATATTGGTGGCCGCCCACCTATTCCAACTGGCTTATTTTGGAATTTTTCATGGCAATACATCTTTTTGTACTTCCAGGGATGTTTTGGGGCCATAAACAATGTTTTTTTGGCTTTCCACAGTCAAACTACTGATAGAGTTAGAGTTTGATGACATAGTGTGTAGTTCTCGAAAATTTCTTTCCAATAGGCTATCACTCGCCTAAAACATAGGTTGTATGCAAAATTTACGACCATGGAAAGTTGAGGTACCAACTTACCCATCGGGGCCCACATAAATTTTGGCGTTTCACCTCCTAGGGTTTGGTTTTTGGTTGTCCAGGGTTTTGGAATTCATGAGTAATGTTAAAAAGGCCTCTGGAGCCTCATTGTAATCACTCTACTCAGTCTAATGTACGTATCAGACACATCTCTTCTCAGAGATAACTACCACCATTCAAGCAAGTTATTTTGTGTTATGCAATTTTACAGTTTCAACCTATTTTCTTTATTCAATATAAGTTATTTTTCACTAGATATCTATTCTTGTTCTTCGTATCTATGTGTTATTGTATTCAATCTGTTATTCATTTCGTTCCTCTCATAAATTCAGATCAGTGGTATCAAAGCAGTCTGCTCTTCATTTGTTTTTCTTTGTGAATCTCCCCGACAAGATCTGGGTTTAGGAATTTGGGTCTCGAACCAGTCGAGCCTTTGCAAGATTGGTCGCGCCGAGCCAGATAAAAACTCACGGGGGATGAGAAGAAATATTATGGAGTAGGATATCATTTTAAACTATTGCTTGAGGAAGCCCTTGCATGACAAAGGAACGAAATGATGGCCAACTTTGCACAGATCCTTCGACGACTGCCCACATGAGATGCATCTTCATCAAGCGACCACACAACCCCCTTTAAGGTACAAGTAAATTTTGATATTCCATTATTTGAAGGACTGATATATGCAGGTGTTGTAGATAAATGGTTGAATCTGCTCGAAGGGTATTTTCCGGTCCACAATTTTTCAGATAGGGAAAAGATTAATTTTTCACTCCTCAAGGTCGTCCCCCATGTCGAGGATTGGTGGGATATTTACTCTGATAAAAGGGCCACAGATGAATCTGAAATATTTGTGGTCGCCCCCACATGGGATTCCTTCAGGAATGCCATTAACAAAAAATTCTACCTTGTTGGAAGCCAGGAGGACTAGTACACAAGATGGACCATGCTGTGTCAGGAAAGGGACCAATCAATACCAGATTTCACCAATATTTTCCATACCCTACACACCAAATTAGATATCAAATACTCTGAATGACATCTGGTGCTCAAATACCATGTTTGTCTGCATAGATACATTCAAATAAAAATATATTTTTTTGACATCACATCATTAGGTGCAGCTTATAGATATGTTGTCAAGATCGAGCAAAAATTTAAGTAGAAGAGGCGAGAGTTTGGATATGCAAAATCCTCACAACCGAAGCAAGGCAAAGGCGTCCCCAAACCACAAAACAAGGGACAAGGAAATATGGCCACTCTCATGACAACTAGTCCAAGCCGCAACCCAAGAAGGGTAATGAGAAGTCGAAGAAGGACACGAGAAAGTGGTGTGAATACCATAAAATACCTTAGCACAACACCGAAGAATGTTGCTCGAAGTAGTCACTAGTGGCTGAGCAGAAAGCTTCCGAGTTATAGGCAGATTCTGACTCCAAATAAAATCCAGAAGGAGGGAAGCAGTTTATTGATGTCGAACCCAGTGCCACTGTCTCTACCACCAAAGTCCAACCAAGCGAACAAGAAGAACCAGAGGAAGGGGAACACCTCTTTCACTCATAAATGTGGGTAAAGGGGGCTCCACTTCATTTGATTTTCAGTAGAAACAATCAAAATAAACTGATCTCAACAGAGGTTGTCAAGTGACTGGACCTACTGATGAAACCACACCCAAAACCCTACACCATCGACTGGCTTCTCCAAGGAAGAGATCTTCGCGTTAGCCAACAATGTCATATGCCCAACGACATCAATCCCTTCAAAGATGAGGTATTGTGTGATATTTCTCCCCTTGAAGGTTGTGATTTTATTTTAGGCCAACCATATTTGTGGAAGAGACATGTTGTGTATGAGTCTAGACCCTGCAKTGTTATTATTACTTTGGGTAGAAAATTGTACAATATACCAGAGGTAGCGTCGCCTACTAATATTTCTTTAATATCTTCTAAGCAATGTATTAATGTCATTTCAYAGACCAGGAAGTTCGTCTTCTTTGTGATTCATGCTCACAGAAAGCAGAAGGTCACCGCCACATCTGTGCCCTCTACACAGAGCCTCTCTTTTCAACAGAAGCAAGTGGTTGGGATCATGGAAGAGTACAAAKACATCTTCTCCTCACCTACTGGGGTATCGACKCACTGCCAAATMAARCATCYAATTGATCTAACCCCCGGTGCACCTCTGCCTAATGAACCAATCTATCATCRCTCGTTGATGGAAAATGATGAAATCAAGCATCAAATCCAAGAGTTTCTTCAAAAGGRKCACACTCRACCCAACTCCTTCCCTTGCGGAAGCTCAATTGTACTGGTGCAAAAGAAAGAGGGGACCTTRYAGCTCTGCATTGATTASATATCATTAAACAAAATCACAGTCAGGAAYCGCTACCCAATTCCATGAATTGATGACCTTCTTAAACAACTCAAGGGGGGAAAGTTCTTCAACAATATTGACCTAAAGTCTGGCTACCACCAGGTTCCCATMGAACTGATTGATGTATGGAAGACAACTTTCAAATCTAAAGAAGGTCTCTTCGAATGGATAGTCATGCCCTCTGGCTTGACAAATGCACCAAAAACTTTCATGAGGTTGATGGATGATGTATTGAGACCCTTCACCAAATATTTTGTGGTGGTATATTTGGATGACATCCTCATCTTCAACAAAACTTGTGAGGAGCACATGCAACATATTCAACAGGTTTTGAGCACTCTGCAGCAACACAAGCTATATGTCAACTTGAAAAAATGCTCCTTTGGCATGAACAAGGTCCAATACTCGAGCTGCATTATCGATGAGCATGGGGTACATGTGGATCCAACTAAGATCCAAGTCATCCGTGACTGGCCAGCCCCGACCACACTAACTGAGCTTCAAATATTTTTGGGAGTTTCCAACTTCTACTCACGGTTCATGTTTAGATTCTCCTATATTGCATGGGCCCTCAACCAAGTGACCAGGGGCAGTGGCAAGGAAAAGTTCGCATGGGGGAAGGCACAACAATGAGCGTTTGATGATCTGAAGCATCTCTTGTGCTGAACTCCAATACTCTCCTTACCCAATTTGCAACAACCGTTTGAGATTGACACTAATGCATCTGACTATGTTGTAGGCGCAATTCTCACTCAAGATGGTCATCAAGTCACATACCATAGTGAGACACTCTCAGATACTGTCCAAAAATACGTCACCTATGAGAAAGAAATGTATTCCATTGTGCAAGCCTGTCGTTAATGGAAACATTAAATTTTGGGAAAGGAGACAATCATCCACATTGATTAAAATCCTTTGTAGTTCATATAGACACAGGGGAAGTTGCAGAACGACCGCCATCAAAAGTGGTCCACATACTTGCATCAGTTCCATCTCAACATTAAGTATAAGATAGGGAGCACAAATAATGTCACTGACTTCCTCAGTTGACCTCCTATTGCTACACTCACCATTGTTCTCCATTCATGTGGGCACAAGGGATATGAGTGGCCCCAACTTTATCAGTGTGATCCTGACTTCGCCACCACCTATCATCTCTTGGGTACAGGTGTGAATATCACCGATTTTCACATTCAATATGTATTGTTATGCCATCTGGGCCACCTGTGTATTCCAACAAGAGAACGTGAAAAGCGGATTTGGGAGGCTCATTACAGTTGGATGGAAGGACATTTTGGTGTGGATAAAACTGTGTCGTTCTACAGAAACAATTTTATTGGCCAAAACTTCGACAGGACATCAACAAGTATATCGTATCTTTCACTACTTGTTCCATTTCCAAGCCAACCATCAAGAATCAAGGATTATACACCCCTCTTCCTACTCTCGAGAAGCCTTGGGAATCCATATCGATGGATTACATGTCTGGTCTTTCATCCACCAAGCAAGGTGATGATCATGTATTTGTGGTGGTTGATCAATTTTTGAAGATGGCCATTCTCACAACCTGCAAGAAGAGCATCACAGTGACATATACTACCAAGATCTTCTTTGAACGGGCATAGGTCCATTTTGGGATATCACAGACCATCATCTCATATTGGGACAACAGGTTCCTCAACACATTTTGGTTGAGTCTATGGTCATTGTTAGACTCCAAGCTCACTAAATCCACTTCCTTTTGTTGACGCCCAAAAGTGCAACCTGGGGTACCTGCATGCAAATTGGTTGCAATGCCTTATTATTTATATATAATTAATAATATACTAGATAGGTGGGACCCCGTATGTGAATGATGATGAAGGATGCCTCGTCTCTTATGTGCTCATGTCTATTTTTGAAAAAATAACTCTACATTTTTAAAGTTTCGAAACCGCTTTTCAAGTGAAATGGGAAAATGATAGGTTATTGGCGATTTAATTCAAAGGGAAAAGATGTTGTTTTAATGAGCATCTTGGTTATTCTGTTGCACATATATTTTGATTGTTTGATTTAAAACTCCAAGCATGGGCTATATTTGGATATGGCATATTGCACTTATGAATTATTGTGATTATCATGGACATTGGTTAAGTTTGAAGGGTGCCAATACTTCCCTAGCAAAAAAAAATGGGGGACATACAATACACCTTGTGCTAAGAGTTAAGTGCGCACATTAAACTTGAAAAATTTATGGAAGGTGGCAAACTCGACTTTGAATTGAATTTTTGTCTGATAACTATAGTGGATTATGCGCTGGAGGTGTTAGTGCGCTCGTATTGGGATATGGTTGATAGAGTTAATGTAATATACAACATGCAATTACTGCACGTCGCTCTAACTGTACCTCGAGGTCGCCACCCTCGCTTGGTTCACATTTGGTTAATTGCTTGGTTGGTGCTACCTCCGTTTTTATCAACCTTAGAAGAATTATTCGTGTTTGTGGTTTTCCTTGGCATTCTACATACATGTATGAAAGCTCTTACTGCTCCATCCATGAAATATAGCTCAGCTCAAAATTAAATGATAATGTTGGCTATTGCATCCGCTTACAGACTGTGTTTTTTCGAAGTTTAATGCATGTGGGTATCAATCGTGTAATGGAATTTAAATGGAGTTCCTCCCTGTTGGCATTTAAGTGTTCAAGCTAATTCATAGTCAAAATTTCCTTTCTATTTGAATGACATTGTGTCCCGAATATGTGGTTTCTATGTTGCTATAACTATTGGAAAATTTTGTAGAAAAGGTTTTTCGGGTTTAACTCGTGTCTGGTCATTTAAATTCGAGGGTTTCTTGTCTCTGTGATATAAAATAATGGTTGTTTTCTTAATTCCATTACGAGTATATGGAATATTTGTAGCTCCTGTCTGCCAATTATTTGTATATATATGGGCATATTTGCTTGCGGCCGCCATGAGGGGTCTGTGGAGAGGTCTATGGAAAATATGTTGTGATAAGATATGGTTAAAGTATTATTTCTTGCAAAACCCTTGAAATGTCTGCCTTCGTGTTCACCTAGACCTTAGTCCTTTTATTGATGAGTTGCAATTTCAAACGCTGAGCTCGATGTATGTTATCAATGATTAATCCAACATTGGAGAGGTTCGATATTTGCATCTTATTTGTCATGTATCCACGGGGTTTTGTTGATTTTTTAAAATGTATGATGTTAGAATAATAACACTAGGTTCATTGGGTTTTGAACCCAGTCTCTTACACTGCAATTATTGAAAGTTGTGACACCTGCCTCATATGTTGAAGATCTGTTGACTATGTTGTGTTCCATAGCGTGCTTGTTATGGTATGGTTTTGGTAGTGTTGAATATCTCTATTGACAATTTATTATAAAAAAAATGGGAACTCTGCGAATAAAAGAAGTAAAAGCGTACAATGGGAATATTTGTTATTTGCATTAAATCTTGGTTCGTTGGTTGATTATCCACGGGGTTTTTGGTCAATTTTGGAAAACTGTATAATGTGAAGATAAGAGAACACTAATTGCACTGGGTTTCGAACCTAGTCTGTTCACACAACAACTAGTTAAGGTTGGGTGTTAGCTTAGGTTACGTTCCCATCCCCATTGCACGTTGGATGTGATATGTTTTTAGCTATTGGAATGATTCTTTGGATAGTCTAATATTAAAATAATTCAATGAATAAAAATAAAGAGTGTGCAATGGATAGTCTTGGAGCTTTCCTGGTGTTTTGAAACAACAATGTATTGGATTTAAATTATGAAGCAGAGAAGTGTTTTGGAAATTCTGTTGTTGATGGTGATGGAATTTTTAATAAATGCTATGACATATAATAGAAAAATAATCATTTGGTTCCCTTTCATTGTACTGTGTTTCTCACATTATAACCCCCTTATATTCCCAGATACACTTATAGCATTCCCTATTCTATTATTAAGAATTTAAAAATCTTTTATGAAAATAAAAGGGATCAATACAAAAGTTGGTTGATGATTGGTGTTTGAAGGTTGGATATAGATACAGTTTATGTTACTTTTGCATTTTCTTGAACATTATTCGTTTATCTTGTTCCATCCATGCTACCATTTTTTGTACACTATAAACCCCTCATCTTCCAAATAACCCTACCACTCTCTATTTAAATGGCAATTGATTGATGAAGTTTTAAGGTGTTAATGGATGGATTGCATGTGATCTGTGGTGAATAATAGAGCCAATTTGTTTATATTTTTATTTATTTTATTTAGGTAGAGTTTCATGCATTGATTGTTAAGATTTTTTCATGACATGTTGGAATATTTCTTTATGATGAGATTCTTTAGCATAGGCAGTAATGACAGAGGCAACAAAGGTAGAGGAAATTTGCAGAGAGGCCATATACGACCTCGATTTTCAATTCATTTTGATGTTGATTCACATGAGTTAAATCAACTCTTTCAAGTTGGGTTCTTCAACTTAGTTGGCCATGAGATCCTCCAGCCTTGACCTGAAAGGCCTCCCTTCCAAGAACATCAAAACTTTTCAGGTATTCGTGTTCCTCCTCATGTGCCAATGCAGCCAGAACCTCCCACCAACGATGGTTGGCAAGAGATTGTCTACCAACCTGCTCTTCATCACCACAATTGGCCTACTGATTCTTTTCCATTACCCCCTCCGCCATCACCAAAGAATCAAATTGCCCAAGCTGATCATGTTGTCTCACCCTAAACCGATGTTCCCAAACCTGTGCGAGATAAAGGAAAGGGAGTGGCCACTGCCTCCAAATCATCCAAAGAGTCCTTTGAATCTGTCTTCACATCTTTGTATTAAGGATGATTGTTCTCACATTATCAGTGCAGTCCAACCTCAAGGTTCCAATTAGCCTAAGTCTTCCAAAGAAAGATAAAAAGGAGACATCAGTGAGAAGAGGCCAAATGCCTCTTACAATAAATATGATTTTTAATGATGATTTATGTTATTTTCTATTGAGGACAATATTTTTACTTTGACAATGTTTTGGACAAAAATCATATATTTAGGCAGTTTGTTTGGACAACATGGATATAATACTTTTTTGGATACGGTCATATTATATTTGTTGATATTTAAAATATTTGATCATAATTATGAGAACGAGAGTTACAAGGAGGATATTTGAATCAAATGATTGGGTTTTATATTTCATGTTTAATGATTATTAAAGTAAATAATTGGGAGTCACAAGGGGTCCCACCTATTTAGTTATTATTTAATTAAGACCCTTATTTATATATTATTATTATTATTATTTGTCTCAAATAAATAGATTTAACTAGAAAGGTAGTTGAACTACCATAACCTATTGAGAAGGAATAAAATCTCAATGAAAGGAAGAGACAAAGAGAGGAGAATAGAAGAAGAAATACAACCATAAGGTTTGCTCTATACTAGTAAGATACTTTCCAGTTTAATTCATTTTGAGTTTACTAGAAGGCTTAACCCTCTTGATGACAACATGGTCTTATTGAAGGAATCATGATTCAAAAACGGAATCACATCTTTCAGCATCTTGTTTTAAAGGTGTATGATTTATCTTTGGCAGTTTGTGTATTCTTGTTTGTTTATGAATTGAATTTCATGACTGATAAAGAATATCTTGCAGAGTCAAGTGACAACATTTTGTGGCAAGCTGATCTAGATCTTTAGATTCAATTTTATTTTTGTTGTCAGAGTCTTTTTGTATGCTTCCCATCGAAGGCTTCTAAATATGACTTTGGTCACTACCCTCGCAGGGGTTTGTAAAGAGAACTCAGTTTTGTATCTCAGAATGAAATAAATACAGAAATCAGATTATTGTTTCAAGTCTCACATATGTGTTTTAATGACCTGGTTCAATATTTTTCTTTTTATCTCCATGTACATATTCTTGTAATTTCTGTACACATTCATGTAACTTTACTTTAAGTTTATTTCTTTGCATTGTTACATTTAATATAAAAAAAACCAGCCTTGATCCCCTCTACATTAATACCTATGGATTAAGTGATTGTCTTAAGGCTATAAACCACATGTGACATTCCCAACTATCTTGCCTTAGTCTCACAAGATATAAAAATGATTGAGTAAGGTTTTCCATACCTTTTCCTCAATATTTATTTGGCGACCATACTGGGGAGATCTTCCATATCTCTCTGGTTGATTGTATCACAATTATCTTTCTTTTTATGATTTATCTGAATACGCCTTGACCGATTTTTTCCATGACAATACATGTTACAAGACAACCCAATATTGGAAATGGTCTTGATGACCAAACTAGCATTGCCTTGACCTTATTCAACACTATTTTAGAAACTGCTAGTACTCGTGCTGAACTTGAACACTATTGGGAATTAATTGAAAGGGATATAAGTATTTGTGAATGTTGGGAAGCTAGGCAAAGGCAGTACATAAATCAACAGTAACCTCCCCTTTCCTACCTCTCTAGTCTTTCTTTTCATGTCCTCAAATCCTCACATCTCTCGAAGGAGAAGAGGATTGTCCCCTGAAGCTACTCCTATTTTTGAAATAGGGAGGAAAAATGTTTTATCAACACAATAAAGTTCTCTAAGGACAAATTTATCTACTTTTTCTAGTTCACCTTCATCACCCCTACCTATCACCTTCAACATGACATCTGTGGGTAGTGGTAGTGGAACTGCGGGTGCCTCCTCCTCCCAACCTTCTGCTTCGTCAGTAATTGGTAGTATATATAGTCATCAAGTCTCTGTTCAATCCACTACCAATCCTACTAAAGTGATAAAGAAACATGGGCTTTTCCAATTCGAGGAAGATGCCATGACCACCCCATGGCATGTGTCTTCTAACTTGAATCTGACACCTTCTACTCACCCATTACCAAAGTTTAAGGATAATTTACCTAGTTTTTTAGGAAATAATACCCTTACTACAAATGAACACCTAGTAGCATTTTCTAATGCTTGTCATAATATCGGGGCTAACGATAACAACACTTGCATGTGTCTATTTTTCAACTCCCTCGAAGGGAAAGCTGCAATAGATTTTTTTGATCTCCCTCCCAAAGTTCTTTCCACATGGGAAGAATTGGTTTATTGGTTCAAGTCCACTTATGGAGAGTCTAAGAGTCCAGTTGAGAAATTAAGGGAATACAACAATATTTCCTATAAAGATGGTGAAACCATTAAATCTTTTAACCTTCTCTTCACCAAATTATACAATCAAATATCTGAACTAATCCGCCCTCAAAATTAGGCTACTTTCATGCATTATTATAATGCGCTACCTTCTCCTTATCATCATAGACTCGAAGAGAAGGATATTGAAAATATTGGTTCCGCTCTTCATACTTGACTAGAATATGAGGAGAAACTTGAAAGAATGGGTCTCCCTAAAGGGGACTTGGTCAAGGAAACATATATTTATGCCCTCCTACAACTCGTGCAAGATATGAATAATAGGATGATATCCTGTGAACGAAAGGGACGTGTTTCTTCACTTGCCCATGGTGAATATTCTTCTTCCTCAACACCTTTTAGGAATACTAATGAAAATACTTTTCATCCAAAGGCCATTATGTCTCACAGTTGGTGTAACTTCTGTGAAGAAAATCATGAAGAAAGTACTTGCAAAGTTAAGAAAAATGCCAGAGATAAGATCTTTGGCAAAAGGCCTGATACCACGATCGCTGTTTTAGATTGGTTTGAACCAGAAGATGTTATGGTAATCAATACCAGGAACAAATCTTACACTACCAAGGGTAAATATGACCCTCCTCATACTTCTTCCACCCCAAGCTCGTACTTCTTCCATGAGAAGAAGAAGAAGAAGAAGAAGAAGAAGAAGAAATATTGTTGTTGTCCTTCTTCATCATTACTTCTAAATCTTCCATATTCTTAAAAAAATTGGACTCCATGTGACCATCTTTCCCACAAAAGTTGCAATGTCTATCAATTTTCTTAATTTTAGATTTTTCGCCTTTGTCATCGTTAGGAGTGGAAGTTGGCTAAGAGGGTTTGGGACCCTTATTTTTCTTGTTGTTGTGGCAAGGATGTTGCTTCTTGTGATTCTTGGATTTATCTTTTCGTTGGACCACTAAGGTTTTGTTATATGTACTTGTAGTGCTAATCAATATAAGTTGCATAAGATTATATTGCTCTCCAGTCAGAGCATCACAAAAAGACTAAAGAGAAGGTTGTTTATAGACACTCCCTAGAGCTACTTTGGTGGCATAAAAGGTATATACAAAAACAAAATATGCACTACCAAGCTTAGCAAGAATAACATATATGCATAGATCTTTCTTCATATTTAGTTTGTACTCTATAGTTGATTTGAATTATTTTCAGAACGAAATGAAAGTAGAGATATTACAATGAAATACTCATGAAATTGCCAGAAATAGAGAAATACAACAATAATTGATTTCTATTAATGAAATAATTGTAAAGAGATTGTTAAAATACAGAGTGCAAGACTCACTGGAATGGTGACAACTTTATCTTTGAGAAGATATGTGACGGCTATGCTCATTCACTAGAAGATGATTACAATGAGGTTTTGAAGGCCTTTTTATGATAACATGAATTCCAAAACCTAGACATCCAAAAACCTAACCCTAGGAGATGAAACACCAAAATTCATGTGGGCCTCGTTGGGGTAAATTAGTACATTAACTTCCCGGGGTCGTAAATTTTGCATAAAATCTCCATTTTAGGTGCATGATAGCTCGTTGGAAAGGTATTTTCAAGAAATACACATTATGACATAAAACTTTGACTTCATCTATAGTTTGACTATGGCAAGCCAATAAAACATTTTTTAGAGCCCCAAAATGGCCCTGGAAGTACATAAAGATGTATTAACATGAAAATTTTCAAAATAAACCAGTTGGAATAGGTGGACAGACACTAATATCCACCTGGATGTTGTGTAGGGATTCAAGACAACCCCACAAGTGCATAACCCATAATTACAAAGAAATGTCCCCATTACAGAGAGACGTGCTAAACTGAAAACTGTCCAGATGAGCCAATTGGAATATGAAATAGGTGGGTGGGCACCAATATCCACCTAGATCAATCCTCCCCCCTTTGGAGGCAATGGTCCCCATTGCATTGAGTTCCCAGGGAAGAGGAGAAAACGTTTTATGACTCTCAATCTTGGTGAGCTATGTGCCTTGTTGGAGAAGTTGTGCTGCTTGGTCTGTGGAAGGCTGTCATGAACTTGTTGTTGGCGGGGTTGAAATTGTACCACCAATATATTGTTTCTGGGTTTGACGGGGAATTGTGTAGGAACCATTGTCAGTGAAGAAACAATATCTTACTTCTCTTCGACAATCTGATTTTGCTGGATAGAAGGTGTTGATGCTGCAGTGGTTGTAGTGGCCTTTTGTGCATCCTTTGAACAAATTGCTAAGAGGATGAATTTTGCAGTATGAGATATTACCTTGTGGCACTATTTTGGTGGAGCAGTAGTCGGAACTACCTATGGTATCCTATAGAGTTGACCTCTTAGAGTAATAATGACACTACGGGGTCTAGACTCATAAACATCATGACATTTCCACATATATGGTTGGCCCAAAACAACATCACAGACATCAAGAGGGGAAACATCACACCCTACCTCATCCTTGAAGGGTTGGGTGCCATAGGACATGTGACACTACTGGCTGACACAGAGATATCGTCCCTAGTGAAGCCACCCAATGTTGTATGGTTGCAGGTCTAGTGTTTCCGAAAACCCCAACTGTTTGACTACCATAGATGAGATGAGGTTATTCTGGCTTTCGTTATCAATAATGAAATGCAACGGGGTCCCCTTCACCCACATTTGTGAATGGAAGAGGCGCCCCCCCTCTTCAAGATATACTGCTTCTTCTGGTTGAGTTGTTATGGCCGCAACAATAGAAGTGGGGTTTGCGTCGATGATATATTTGTTTTCATATTTTCTAGATCGAATTTTGAATCAGGATTCGGCTCCATGTCCTTGACCTCGAACACCAATGACTGTTTCAAACGACATTCATAGGTGTTGTGCCAAGGTATTTTGTGGAAGTCACACCACTTCCTAGTGTCATTCTTCATCTTTCCTTTACCCTTCTTGCCATGTGTCTTGGAATGGTTGTGTAGAGGATGTTGTTTACGACTGTATTTACCATGCTTTGGTTGTTGCAGATTTTCAGACCCGAATTCCCATTTGTTATGGTGCCTAAATTTCTGCTTGACTTTGACAACATATCGATAGGCATCTCCTAATGATGAGATTCTTAGGAAATACATTTTGGTTTGGATGTACCTATGCAGAGCCCCACGATATTTCTGAACTAGATGCCACTCAGAGTCTTTGATACCCAACTTGGTGCACAAGGTATGGAAAGTATTTGTGAACTCTGACACTGTTTGGCTCTTCTCTTGCCGCAGTGTGGTCCATCTCATGTACTGGTCTTCATAGTTGTCAACATGGTAGTACTGTTCCTTGACCACATCCACAAAAAAATCCCAAGTGGGCTCGACCCCATATATTCCAGATTCCTCTGTGGAACTTTACTCCCAGTAAGTTTCCTACCAATGTTTGACATGGGGGACATATTTGAGGAGTGCGAAGGTGATCTTTTCCTTGTCGTAAAAATTTTGAACAGAGAAATAACCTTCTAATAGATTTAACCATTTTTCTAGGGAATCCACATCTATCTGACCTTCAAATATGGGAATGTCAAAATTAACTTGTACTTTGAAGGGAGAGGTTCCTCCAAAATGGTCGCTTGATGAAGATGCGTCTGTTGCTATCGACAGGCATTGAAGGATGTGTGAAAAATTCTCCATCATTTCGTTCCTCTATCGCATGAGAGCTTGCTCAAGCAACATGTTAAAATAATATTTTTCTCCATTGTTTTTCTTTTCTACTGCCATCGAGTGTTTCTTGGGTGTGCGAGAGTGATTTTCCTCAAGAGAGACAAGCACGAGACCCAATTGGATATACTCGGACCTTGTTGGGGACATGCACTGAAAAATGATCAAGAGCAGCTTGCTCTGATACCACTGATATGGATTATTTTTGGAACGAAATGAAAGAAGAGATATAACACTGAAATACTCATGAAAATTGCCAGAAACAGTGAAACACATCAATACTTGATTTCTATTAATGAAATAATTATAAAGAGACTGTAAAAATGCTGAGTGAAAGACTTGCTAGAATGGTGGCAACTTTATCTCTAAGAAGAGATGTGACAACTACAATCATTCTCTAGAAGATGATTACAATGAGGCTCTGAAGGCCTTTTTATGATAACATGAATTCCAAAACCCTATACATCCAAAAACCTAACCCTAGGAGATGAAATGCTAAAAGTCATATGGGCTTCGTTGGGGTAAGTTAGTACATTAACTTCCCACGGTCGTAACTTTTGCATATGATCTCCGTTTTAGGCACGTGATAACTCATTGGAAAGGTATTTTCGAGAAATACACATTATGTCATCAAACTCTGACTCCGTTTACATTTTTACTGTGGAAATCCAAGAAAACACTATTTAGATCCCCAAAATGGACTTGGAAGTACAAAAAGATTTACTGACATGAAAATTTTCAAAATAAACCAGTTTGAATAGGTGGACAACCACTACTATACACCTGGATGTTGTGTAGGGCTTCAGGACAACGCTGTAAGTGAATAACCCATAATTACAAATAAATGTCCCCATTACAAAGAGACATGTTGATTTGAAAACTGTCCAGATGAGCCTGTTGGAATATGAAATAGGTGGGTGGCCATCAATATCCACGTGGATCAATCCTCCCCCCTTAGGAAGAAATAGTCTCCATTGCATTGAGTGCCCAAGGAAGAGGGGAGAAAGTTTTATGAATCTGAATCTTGGTGAGCTGTGTACCCTTTTGGAGAAGTTGTACTACTTTGTCTATGGAAGGCTATCACGAACTTGTTGTTGGTGGGGTTGAACCTATTCCACCAACCTATTGTCTCTGGGTTTGACGGGGCATTGTGTAGGCACCATTGTAGGTGAAGAAACAATATATTCTTTCTCTTCAACAATATTTTTTTCCTGGATAGAAGGTGTTGAGGATGCAGTGGTTGTAGAATCCTTTTGTGCATCCTTTGAACAGACTGTGAAGAGGATGAATTTTGCAGTATGAGAGATTACCTTGCGAAACTGTTTTGGTGGAGAAGTAGTCAGAACTACCTCTGGTATCCTATAGAGCTGACCTACCAGAGTAATAATGACTCTATGGGGTCTAGAATCATCAAAAACATGATGTTTCCACATATATGGTTGGCCCAAAACAACATCACAGACATCAAGAGGGGAAACATCACACACTACCTCATCCTTGAAGGGATGGATTCCATAGGACAGGCGACACTGCTGGCTGACATAGAGATCTCGTCCCTGGTGAAGCCACCCGATGTTGTATGGCTACGGGTGTGGTGTTGTTAACAAACCCAACTGTTTGACGACCTTAGCTGAGATAAGTTTCTTCCGACGATCGTTATGAATCATGAAATGCAACGACGTCCCCTTCACCCACATCTTTGAATGGAAGAGGTGCCCCCCCCTCTTCAAGATCTACTGGTTCTTCTGGTTGAATTGTTATGGTCACGACGGTAGCAGTGGGGTCTGCGTCGATGATCTGTCTATTTTCAATATTTTCTGGATTAGATTCTGAATCAAGATTCGACTCTGTGTCTTTGACCTCAGCCACCAATGACTGTTTCGAGCGACATTCATCGATGTTGTGACAAGGGATTTTATGGAATTCACACCACTTCCTAGTGTCATTCTTCATCTTTCTTTTACCCTTCTTGTCCTGTGTCTTGGACTGGTTTTATAGAGGCTATTGTTTAGGGTCATCTTTACCATGCTTTAGTTGTTGTGGATTTGCAGACTCGAATTCCCATTTGTTCTGGTGCCTAAATTTTTGCTCGAGTTTCACAACATATCGATAGGAATCTCCCAATGCTGAGATGTTTAGGAAATCCATTTCGGTTTGGATGTACCTATGCAGATCCCCATGGTATTTTAGAACCAGATGCTGCTCAGAGTCTTTGATACCTAGCTTGGTGCGCAAGATATGGAAAGTATTTGTGAACTTCAACATTGTTTGGATCTTCTCTTGCTACAGTGTGGTCCATCTCATGTAATGGTCTTCATAGTTGTCAACAAGGTAGTACTTTTCCTTGACTGCATCCACAAAAAAATCCCAAGTGGGATCGACCCCATATATTCCATATTCCTCTGTGGAACTTTTCTCCGAGTAAGTTTCCCACCAATGTTTGACATGGGGGAGAGATTTGAGGAGTGCAAAGGTGATATTTTCCTTGTCAAAAAAGTTTTGAACAGAGAAATAACCATCTAATATATTTAACCATTTTTATAGGGCATCCACATCTATCTGACCTTCAAATATGGGAATATCAAAATTAACTTGTACCTTGAAGGGAGAGGTTCTTCCAAAATGGCCGCTTGATGAAGATGCGCCTGTTGCTATCGACATGAGTTGAAGGATGTGTGTAAAATTATCCATCATTTCATCCCTCGGTTGCGCGAGAGATTGCTAAAAAAATAGGTTAATTGAATCTTTTTCTCTGCCATTTTCATTTTCTGCCACCATTGATCATTTCTTGGGCGTAAGGGAGTGATTTTTCTCAAGAGAGACAAGCTTGTGACCCAATTTTCTATACTCAGACCTCGTTGTGGACATTTGATGAAAAACGATAAAGAGCAGCCTTCTTTGATACCACTAATCCATATTATTTACGGAATGAAATGAAAGAAGAGATATTACAATGAAATACTCATAAAAATTACCAGAAACAAAGAAATACAACAATACTTGATTTCTATTAATGAAAGAATTGTAAAGAGACTGTAAAAATACAGAGTGCAATACTCGCTAGAATGGTGGCAGCTTTGTCTCTGAGAAGAGATGGGACGACTATGCTCATTTACTAGAAGATGATTACAATGAGGATATGAAGGCCTTTTTATGATAACATGAAAGCCAAAAACCTAGACATCCAAAAACCTAACCCTAGGAGATGAAACGCTAAAATTCATGTGGGCCATGTTGGGGTAAGTTAGTACATTAACTTCCCGGGGTTGTAAATTTTGCATACGATCTTCGTTTTAGGTGTGTGATCGCTCATTGGAAAGGTATTTTCGAGAAATACACATTATTATATCAAACTCAAACTCCATCTATAGCTTGACTGTGGCAAACCAAGAAAACATTGTTTAGAGCCCCAAAATGGCCCTGGAAGTAAAAAACGATGTACTGACATGAAAATTTTCAAAATAAACTAGTTGGAATAGGTGGATGACCACCACTATCCTCCTGGATGTTGTGTAGGGACTCAGAACAACCCGATAAGTGCATAACCCATAATTACAAAGAAATGTCCCCATTACAGAGAGACGTGCCGAACTGAAAACTGTCCAGATGAGCCCAGTTGTAATATGAAACAGGTGGGTGGCCACCAATATCCACCTGGATCAATAGTAAATATACAAGTGTTTTGAACTTAGATAAGTAATATTCAATGCAAGAAAAAATCATTTAGACTTAAAGTCATTAATTTATTTTCCAACTACTGGGCTTAAATAATACTGTGTTTACCAAACACAACTTCAGGCTTTTCCTAAGATTTATTTGGGCCATCAATTCATTGAAGGTGAAACCTTAAATCAAGAGATATGGAAATTTCGATTAGTCCACGTGCTTCGTCATTATTATTTTCCCATTTGAATTTATTTTCATCATCAGTGGGTCCTTGTTTCGTTCCCAAGGTGATTCGATACAATCCTTTACTTCTTAGTGATTCCTCCATCTGGTATTTCCATGAGAAGTAGTCGGTGTTGGTAAGAAAAATATCACTAGGAGAAGCCATATTAAAGATGAAAACAATATGGATTTTAAATATGAAACTGATGGCCTGGATGGAAAGATCTCGAAAAAATAGGCTGTTTAAAAAAAACAACACTAAAAACAAACTTTGGATGTGAAAGTTATTCCCTTTTGAAAAAAGACATAAACGGTAACCAAAGAGCCATGTGGAAAGTATAACATGCGCCATGTGGTTATGCTCTGCTTAATTGGTTATGTGCCATGTGCCTATAAGCTCACTTTTAAATAATTTTCTTATGGAGTGACCCACTTTTATAGAATAAGCGAGAATCACTTTTACAATGAAGTTACTTTGTAAATGAAAGTTCCATGAAAAAAATAACTTAGAATAAAATATTAAAGTTATTTAATAGTGATTCACTTTTATAATTAAGGGAAATGCACTATACAATGAATGTATGCTCTTTTTTAAAAAAAAGTAACAAAAAAAAGACTCAAACTCAAGACCTTTTACTAAGTAAAGTAACTTTCAATCAAGTGAGCTAGTGAAAAAAACATTATAGTCTTAAGAAGGAGGGTCGTCATTGTTGTTGAAGATGACCTTGGAGTGCGTGCTTAATAAAAAACTTCTTTTCATGCATTCAATCAATTTGTTTTTTACTTCTCGACAACAAAAGGGCTAGATATCAGTTAGCTTACCTAGAAAATGAAAATTTTCCCTCAGTTTCTGATTTACCGAGATCACACAGAGCGCACGACAAAGAGCATACATAGACAAGAAGACCCTTTCCTCTCCGTTTCTTATTTTCCAAGATCATATAGAGAGTATGGAAAAGAAAATATGTAGATCGAAAAGAGTAGTAACCTAGAAATACAAAACAAAAAATCGAAATATTATCTCCATAAAAATTTAAAAGGGCGTATTCAAGCTTTATACCTCCGAATCTAACTGAAATGGTCATATCTTGGGAAAATTGAAACCTTTTCGATTGAAATGAAAAGTGTTTCTAATTAAAATGAGTGCTCCATATGCAATGGAATAGTCCTCTTAGCCTAGAAATGTACAAAAATGGACAAAACCATAGATGTAGCAACATGACTTCAAGATCTCGATCTACAGTGGGAGCGGGTCTTCAAATGCGCTCTGATGCCATGCTTGAAAACACAAGTATCCCAATACAGGAAGAACATCTTCAATAACCACTCACACAACCAAATCAAATATCAATACACCAATTCTTTTACATGTTAAAAGCCCCATGGGGAAACATCCATGACCCCAACCATCATGGCCACTTGGAGCAATTTATTAATGCAAAAATAAATATTACAGAGATATTTACGAGAGAGTGTTTCACAATCGATCATCGGCAAATGACTCTCCATGCTCTTTAAATAGACATCATGGACCAATCGGCTGTTAAGCCACATATCAATGTATCCTTTAAGATCGAGGATAATATGAGTTGTCAGATCACTTTATGTTGGAAACATATTTTGACCGTCAGATTACCTATTGTTGGTCAGTTTGCATAGGGCTTGGTTTTGTCATTAATGTCAAACTTAAATCATCCGGGAATTCAGAAGGAGTGCGCAGTAGAACAAAACGAATCTCAGGCGTTAGATCTGAGCGTAGGGCCCGAACGTCGTCAGATCCAGGAGAACTTGCATGTTCTTTAAAGTGCTAGGAGAAGCAGGCTTACAAAATCCTGAAAGTAGGAGGACCGTTCATCTTTGGGAGGGACACATGGTTACAGATCATAATTTTGCTGACTGAGAGGTCAAAGGAAGGAGAGCTCTAACCTATTGAACTCGCGATATGTGAAATCACTAAATAATCTTAGTCGTTAGATCGAGGATTGATCTGGACCATTGATCAGGCATGATGAAGGTTCATGGAGTTGCGAAATCATGATAAAATCTTGACCATTGATCCAAGAGTGACACGTGGCAGCTATTCAGCATGTGTCAATCCACGTGTGACGTCAGAAGGTTTACGTCACATCGAAACTTTCTATTTCGGGGATCGCGACTTGGAGTGTCGAGACACTTCATCACAGGACTGCCGAAATGCCGAAATGCGAAGTGCCTTTTTGATGTAGGTTGTGGTTACCGCCAGTGGTCATATGAGGGGAAGGAGCTAGAGTAGCTAAGCTCCATTTCAGGGATCGTGACTTGGAGTGTCGAAACACTTCATCACAGAA
>SNQJ01S0200639.1:0-24367 GCA_010110895.2 Picea sitchensis | reverse complement strand
AAAATTTAAGGGCCATTAATGTGCAAATACCAAAGGAGAATCAACACTTGAAGGGGAAAATACAAAAGTTTGACAAGATGATAGCAGGTGTAATACCCTCAATGGAGATATGCTAGGGTATTAAAGATTTGTTGTCCAACTACATAGTTATGGTTATGATCTTTTGTCAAATACTTGCATTACATGTGTTATTAAGTTAATTGAGTACTTTCTACAAACATTTTGCATGTAATCCACAAATAGATATTTCATCAAAACATGTGTTATTAAGTTAATTGAGTACTTTCTACAAACATTTTGCATGCAATCCACAAATAGATATTTTGTCAAACATGTTGCATGAAATCTAAGTGCACCATAAATAGAAGAGATGACGTGGCATTTTATTATGAATGGAATCTTGATCACAACAATACAATATCTATGGTTGTTGTAGCAGTTGTAACACATCAACAAAACACATAAATATGCAAACCCAAAACCTGGAATGATGCCACGACCTCCTTAGTAATGGAGCTTCCTCCTCCAAATTGTAGAGGGACTAACTCCAAACCTCCAAACCCTCTCCAAGATGATGCCAAACCAGAAGATGAACCTCAAGTGAAGATCTTGGATGGATCTTCCTCCTTTGTCTAGCTAGGGTGGATCTTGCACCACCGAAACTAAACTGCAATGGAAGGGTTTTGCCAAAACCCTAACGAAAACCTTGGCTCCAAGAGCACTCCAAAGAGATATATCCAAAACATAATACCAAAGTGAAACGCTACCCCTCCTTTTATCCATCTTCCATACCTTCTAGGACTTTCCCCTTTTGACTAAATCAAATATGACCCTTATTCCCCTTTTACTCTCACTTTAAGATTAAAAGTCACTTTTAATAATGTTTAAGTAACTCATTAATCTAAAGTTACTTGTTTCTTTAATGTCACTTTAAGAAAATAAGATATCCAAACTAAGTGACATTAAATAACCCCTTTGACTTCCTTTTTCTTCACTGACAAGCCACGGGAGTCATTTCCACTACAGAATAGGGGAACTCGAAAATGGGGACATGAAAAATCCTCTCTTCCCAAAGATTGCTTGACCTGAAGCAATGTCGTCGGACCCATAGGAACAACAAATAGAACCAAACTAAACTTAATAATGATCCCTGGGTCCTAAAATTGTTTGAAAGATGTGGAGCACCTACTGCCCATAATACTGCCCTACAATGTACTAACACAAGGGGTCTCCTGAAAGTAACAGTTGGCTCTCCCATCTATACTAGTTGCCAAACTATCTACCCATAAAATCCCAGGGTCCCATTCTATCACCAGAAAGGACCCATCATGTTGACATGGTGCTACTCTGGGCATATATTATATGATCCTCATGCGTAGACTGTATCCTTTGCTCCTGCAACCACAAGTTGTAATGCCTCAAAGGATCATCCCCACTATTGAGGATCATATTGTGCCAATGTATCCTTGTGAATTCCACCAAACCAACTCTAAAATCAGACATCTCGAGGAAGTCTATATGCTCACAAACTGATAGGGCATCAACCACACCTAATCTCCAAATATCAAAGGGGAAATCCCTAATACTCCAGCAGCCCCAGTCTACTGCAATCATCCATGCATCATCTGGAAAATCTCTCAACACATCATCCACAAATTCCCTCTATGCAAACCTCTCTCGGACCAGCCTATACGTGGTAAAGTCACCAGGGTCCCAAACTAACATGTATTATGTGAAGCACCCTATAGCCCTTATATACAAGGTGCTAACACTGGAATCCACCTGACTATCCCTGATAAGCCAAGCAACCAGAAGTTGCACAAACTTGGTCAACTCCTCAGAAGATTATTATCGCACAATCTATAGATTGGGAAAAGCCCAAACCAATCCACAGAAGTGTGACAACTATGGGAGTACCTACCCACTATCACCTTAGATAGACATTCCCCTAGCTTTAGTGATGATAAGTCACCACAAGGGGGGAATCTCAGTGACCCTAGGGGGATTGAAATGAAAAGTGATGTCATGACGAGTGAAACCCCAATAGGTCAAGCTTGGAGATGAAGGATGGCTTGGAAAAGAGTATTGTGAAGGAGGATATAGTTGCCAAGATGTTATCCCCCATTTCTAGGGATAACTAAGGAGATGATGTCTCAAGGCCCTCAGATAGTAGACATGGAGTACCGAGAGGCAGATGAGCAGGCATGGACCCCTATAATACCACACACCACCATATGATCGATGACAATAAAATCCACCACACCTAGCTTGGCCCACAGTGGACAATAGGTATTGCTTCATGAGGTAACAAGTCTGGTATTGTGGTAAGTGTCATTTTAATATTTGAACATTGCAAAGGGTCCTTTCTCGATTTTGAAAACGTTTGCTTGGAAATTATGCCTTTTTCCCTGTTTCACCTTGGTGAATGTCATGGTTTCCTAGTAAGTGGCCACCCTTGGGGAAAGGGTTGTTACTGAGGGGTCTCCTTGAAGGGTCACCATACCATTACTCTCATACTTGCCACCCTTCCATCACTTCTTCTCGTCCATCTCCCCACCTTTTAGGTTTTCGGGCTTATTGACCCAAGAAGGGCATGTACCTCACTTCATGGGAAGAAGGGGCCATTAGGCTCGAAGATGCCCTAGCAAAAACATCATGCAATAAATGCTTGCCCTGGGATCCAAAGAGCAATGAAACGTTTCTCAAAAAGTGAGGGACCCATAAAATAAATAATTAATCA
This sequence comes from Picea sitchensis, assembly GCA_010110895.2. Classification (NCBI taxonomy): domain Eukaryota; kingdom Viridiplantae; phylum Streptophyta; class Pinopsida; order Pinales; family Pinaceae; genus Picea; species Picea sitchensis. The sequence goes on along the minus strand of SNQJ01S0200639.1, from coordinate 21,627 downwards.
ATTGCTCAAACTTTCCAAGGTAGAGTGTTTGTGGGCTATGCATTTCCTGTTTAGTGCCCCTTATTGTCTTCAACTTGGTGACACATGTAAAGTAAATGGCTGACAAAGGGCTTGGAAAAATATGCCTTAAAAAACAAAAAGAGGAAAAGGATGTGGCTAGCCCTCAACAAAGGCGCCCATAAATGAGACAATACGAGCCCTTCTATGTCATGAAACCCCATACCTAGAAGTCTAACCCCATCCACCTCACATTCACTACATGACTTGGAAATTTTTCTTCTTGGGAACATCCCCTACTTGAGGATTGGTTCACCCTATAAGGCTTTATGATACCCCTCCCATATCTAAATTTGGCAAATTGTATAAGGTCTTTGAGCATTTGTTTATTTTGAAAAGGGGGGATTTGATGCACATGTTTGGGTGGTTATTTTATTATATGCGGCTTACTTGACATGATATTGTGATTTGTGGACCCTTGGAAGGCATACTTGTTTGTCTTTGCAGGACCTTGATAGGTGAAAGTTTGATCATGAAGGCACAAGGTCACTTGGACCTTTATTTGGGGCATGAAGCCCAGAGGTTGGAAGATGTGCCCCCTTCTTTTGGAAACATGGATGATGAACGTTTCCTTTGGAGGCATGAGAGGACACCTTGGATAAGGAGACTATCCCCCCCCTTGCCCAAAATTTGACCTTGGAGGCTCAAAACATCATCTACTAGGGCATGACGTCATACTTGGAGGGTTACGGTTTGGTGGTGTTGGATGGTTTGATGATGATTTGGCACATCTTGAAGAAGGAAGACTCTTGCACTTGAAGATATGGCCTTTGGAGACCCAACATCTCCCTCAATAACCTCAACGTCTTTTTTCTTATGCCAAAACTTCACCCCTAAGGGGAATGATGTCATCTTTTAGGGCTTTCTTCTTTTGTAAATTTAATTTCTAATTTGTAAAGGGGCAAGTTGAGGAGGTTGGCCTCCCTAATTTGTGTTTTGCCTTAAGTATGTGGACAAATTGGTTTTACAACGTCTTGTATAAATAAAGGCCTTGTCACTTTCATTTAGACATAACTCACTTGAGAATTACATAAGTGTTGGCTAAAATTTCCGCCCTACTTGGGAAAATCACATCTCTCTCTCTCTCTCTCTCTCTCTCTCTCTCTCTCTCTCTCTTGGATGTTAGTACTTGTATTTTGGTGGAAGAATCTAAGGCACTATATCTTGGATGCTTTGTTCTTGCTTTGTGGTGGAACATTCTTGATAGAGAAGGGTTTTTACTTGCTATCTATTGGAATCGGTAAGGCATTGTATGCATATTGTTGTTATTTCTTCTTGTTTCATGGTTATTCTTGTCTAAACCCTTGGAGGAGTATAAAGGCATACACCCTCCACTCATATATATCATTGTTGTTGATCCAGGTGGATATCGGTGGCCACCCACCTTTTCTAACTGGCTCAAAACAGTTTTCTAACAATTTTGGCAATTTACTATTTTTAGCAGTTTTTTACTTCCGGGGCCATTTTGAGGGCCTAAATGAAGGTTTTTCGGGATCAAGCTTCTCAAAGATAGTAGGAGGAATGATTGCACCCCCAAAATGAATCTCCTCGATGATACCTTTCTAACGGGCTATCATACGCCTAAAACAGAGATCGTATGCAAAAGTTACGACCCCAGGAAGTTGATGTACTAACTTACCCAAACGTGGCCCACATGACTTTTTGGCGCTTCATCTCCTAGGGTTAGGTTTTTGGATGTCTAGGGTTTTTGGCATTCCTTTTTTATTGTAAAAAGGCCTTTAGAGCCTCATTGTAATCATCTTCTTGCGAATGCGAGTAGCCATCACATCTCTTCTCGGAGATAAGTTGCCACCATTCTAGCGAGTCTTTCACTTTGTATTTTTACAATCTATGTACATTTATTCCATTAATAGAAATTGTGTGTTACTGTATATCTGTGTTTATGGTTGCATCTCTGATACATTTCTGTTATATTATTGAATATCTGCGATATCTCTGTGCGTTTCTTTATTATATCTCCACTCTCATTTCGTGCCGAAAATAATCCGAATCAGTTGTATTGGATAAACTACTTTGCAAAGGTTGTTGGGAGGAGTAAAAAGGCTTACACCCTCCTAGATTTACCTTGCTAGTTGTGTTTGATCTAGGGATTAAAAAGGCTTACACCCCTAGAGAGGTAACACAACTAGCTCTGTAATGTCCCTTTCCAAATAGGATCTCTAGAGAGGAGGGATAAGTAGTCTAAACATCCATGTTAAACTATAGCCAGGGAGAAACATAGGAAAACATGGTCATTTAATGTCATTTCACTAGAGAACGTTATAATTTGAAAGTGACATTAAGTGAAAAGTGGGTAAGTGGGCCCCCTTAAGTGATTTGAGCTAAAAATAGAAGGGTGCATAAGTCAACAGGGAATTAGGGTTTGGAGGAGTACATGAGGAGGTAAATCGACCCAATTCCTCATTATGCATGTTTATGATTTGACATTTAAGCTTTGAGGAGAAAACACAGGGTCAGGCGAATCAATGGAGATTGTGGATTACAAGAGGAAGACACTAGTGGGATGATTTTGGTGTTGAGAGACACACCCTAGTCACCAAGGAGATCATACAGAGCTTCCATCGATCTTTAGCAATAGTTACACAGGTTGCAACAACAAGGGTGCACTTATTTAGGGTGAGGGCAGAGTTTCTGAGGAGACTTAAAGATTCGGCTTGTCCCATCCAGGGAGAATCCAATGATTCCCTTCTGGCCCAATTGAGAGGAAGGCAGGGTGCATCTATTGATTGGTTTCTCGTCAGATTCTGACGAAGAAATCATCTTGGGCGCATCATTTAGCTAGTGAGGGTGCGATAATTGGGGAAGATGCATTTAGGGTTCCTGAGAGATCACCAAATCAGATCCATGGAAACCTTGCTAACCCATTACAGAGGGGCCTAGGGCACTCGGTTTGAGACTATTAAAGCTAGATTCTGACGGTGGAATCTATAGGGCGCAGTTGTTGGTAGCATTTGGAGCGCATTCCTCCAGGGGGATCCATCCAGGGTCTGTATAAATTAGCAGAGGGTTGATCTTCAATTGAACAGACACTAAGAGTGTGCATGAGGTCAAGGAGGATTGTTTGGGACATATTCCAGGTAGATCCGAGGAGTTTAGCCACCAGGGTGAACTTTCCAGTCTTGTAGCAGTTTTTGTATGTGTTATCGTAGCATGCAACAGATCCTACAACTCATCCATTGATCCAGTAGCCTTCTTCTATTTCCAGGTATCATTGTTTCAGTTTTATTATTGTCTTATGGCTAAGATCCTTTTGTCTCTGATCTAGCTGAGAGTTTTATTTTACTTAGCCGCATGCGACATTGTACCCAGTCATTTTCATAATACATTGTTGTAGTTGTTTTGTGTCTTTATCTTATGTGTACTTGCCACTATATTGTTAAACAACTATAATCACATGCAAAATCACCACGCATGTTAAAACCAATCACTAAATGCATCCATAAACCTAAAGTGTATCAGTTTCGACAAAACATATTCATTAGTAGAGGCGTCTATTTTGATCTGTAGAATTAAGGATATTACAGTGGTATTAGAGCTTTAGTCCTACCAGCCTATGACTAAATTCGATGAGTTCATCAGAGCACCTAGAGGGTTGTGAGCACGTAGGTGACAAGTATGTCACTTACAACATATGCAAAGAGAGGCGACCTAGACTAGATTATCCCCCCTTTCCTCCCAGTTCAGAGGAAGAGGAAGAGGCGCATAGGGAAGCAGAGAGAATTGTAGAGCATGAGGTAAAGAGGATGATGGGAGATGGGTTTGAGAGGCCAGAAGGCAGTGGCGAAGCACCCATGGACCTATATGCAACTTTCATGCAGGTTATTAGCAATTCGATGATCAGTCAGGAGGCCATGACTCGGTCCTTGGCACACAGGGTCGATATGTTGGCTGCATGGACCACACCAGGCACACAAGCCCCACATGCAGCGTAGGGTAACTCAAGGGCATGCAATAGACCCCATTCACCTACTCTCACATACACTTCTTCGAGTAGGATTCTCGTGCTATTATTCTCCAGCTTCCAGAGGGCACTCCCAACAACAACACAACAACCGATAGCATAGAGGCAACCCACACAAACAGAGGATATTGTTGAGTATAGGAGAGAGTATGAAGCATTGGGATCATATTTTCATTAGGACATGACCCTAGTTGAGTATTGTGGACTCAATCTTGGGAACCATCCCAAATATACTCAGAGGGGAGGACAACAACAACAACAACAAYAGGGGCATAACATAGACTTCATCTAGAAGGTTGGTAAACTCACTATACCTTCTTTTGACGCATCATCCAAATGCATTGYCATAGCTTGGGTACAAAAACTRGACACGTACTATAAGCTCAACCAGATGACAGAGACTGAGGCCATCAATTTTGCTACCCTGCATTTGGAGGGTGAGGCATATGAGTGGTGGCATCATGGACTAGTGGCGTTGGGTCATAGTCACATCACTTCTTACAGGGAGTTCACCGACATAATCATGGACAGGTTTGACAAGAGGGATCCAGAGATCCAATTCAGGGACTTAGCTCAGTTGAGGCAGACTGGCACGACAGAGGCATTCATTACAGAGTTTCAGAGGGTAGTTGTCACGATGACAGATATTTCAAATCCCAAGTTAGTCATGATTTTCACAGAGGGGCTCACAGAACCCTTGAGAAGATGGGTAAAGGCCTATAGACCTTACACATTACAGAATGCCATCCTATGCACTAGATATCTAGCAGACTCAGTGCCAAAAACTAAAATTTTCTCCAAACCCTTTGTGTCATAGAAGGACAGGGAGAGGAAGCCATTCCAAAGAGAATGGAAGGGCAAGGAAAAGTTGGATGATGAGATGAGGCGAGAGCTTATGAGGAAGAATCTATGCTTCACCTACAAGAACCCTTGGGTCCTCGGCCACAAGTGCATGGGAAAGGGAGAGATCCATTATATTGAGGTGGCAACAGACAATGTGGACAGTTATGAGGGGGAACAAGATAGTTGATCCACTAGCTCAGAGGAGGAGCCACCACAGGAGAAGGAGCAACCTCCACGGAGACCACCGACACTAGTAGGTGCCCAACCATTGGTAGTACCACATCCTCATGAGAAGGATAACAGACGGGCACCAGCAAAGGGAGGAGTCATAACGACCCTTTCTGTTATTCTCAGGTAAGACACCCTCTGGATCAAAGGGACTATTCTGGGACAATGAGAAATAACCATGATAGATGGTGGGGACACCCACAACTTCATTGATGCTTCATTGGTATTAAGACGAGCACTTAAGATAGAGGAGTTTGAGGGGTTTGATGTTGCAGTAGTAGATGGCCACACAATGGAGTGTATGGACATAGTCCCGGACTTGGAGGTAAAGCTAGGTAACTACATCATGATAGACACATTTTGTGTAGTTTACCTATCTGATACAGATGTGGTGTTGGGAGTCCAGTGGTTGATCACCTTGGGCAAGATCACGTCCAACTACCAAACCCTTGAGATGGGGTTCGGAGATAGTGAGGGGAAGAGGATTGTGCTAAGGGGCATGTCGACAGGGCCACCCATGACAGTTTCGTCCAAGAGGATGGAGAGGATCTTCATGCATGGGGATGTAGCTTGTGCAACAGAGTGCTTGATCACCACACAGAGGGATTCAAAGGGTTAGCAACAATATCAAACAGAGATCAGGACTTTGTTGGGGCGACATCAACAGGGTTTTGGTTTGATTCCACCAGGGAGACCACCAGATAGGGGGTTTGAGCACACCAGTGAGTTGGAGGAGGGTGCTAAACCCATGATTACAACACCCTATCATCATCCTCAGAGGTTCAAGGATGAGATAGAGAAAACAATCAAGGAATCACTAGTGATGGGACACATCATACCCAAAAGTAGCCCATTCGCTTCTTCAGTTGTCTTAGTCCTGAAGAAGGATAGTACCATAAGGATGTGTATTGATTACTGGGATTTGAACAAGAAAACCATCAAAAACTGGTATCATATCCCACGCATTGATGATTTGATGGACGAGCTGGATGGGGAAATTTTCTTCTCTAAGATTGATCTATGCTCTTGATATCACCAGATCCACATTCAGGAGAAGGACATAGAGAATATGACATTCAGATGCCACTTTGGCCATTTTGAGTTTCTGGTTATGCCATTCGGGCTAACCAATTCTCCAGCTACATTTCAGTCTTGAATGAACCATATTTTTCAGGGATCACTTGAGGAAATCAATATTGGTATTCTTTGAAGACATCTTGGTCTACATCAAGACATGGCAAGAGCACCTGAGGCACTTGGATGAGGCATTCAACATCATGGAGTCCCAGTCACTATATGCCAAGGAGTCAAAGTGTGAGTTTGACATGACAAATATGCTATGTTTGGGCCTGTTATCCCCATTTTGTGGATAACTAAGGATATTATGTCTCGAGGCCCTCAAGTTGCAGATATGGAGTACCGAGAGACCACACGACCAATAATATCCTTTTGCATAGATGGAGACCCTTCTCACCACCACAGAGGTCGCAGATTTTCAGATGGCATCCACCACATCAGTTGGCTTCTGGAAGGTAGTGGGCCTTGCTCCATGAGGTACAAGTCAATATTATGGTGAGCATAATTTCAATATTTAAGGCATTTGAGTATGGTGTATCTTAGATTGCTCTATATTCCGTGATATATGCTTGGACATTATGTCTTTTGCCTTGATTCACCTTGGTGGTTGACATTGTTCCCTAGTAAGTGGTCTTCCTTGGGGATGGGTTTTCTACTAGGAACTCCCTTGAAGAGCCATTGTATTGTTCCCTACCATACTTACCACTTTCCATCACTATTCCCCCCCATTTCCTTATCTCTTGGGATTTTAGGGTGTTTTGACCCAATAAGGGGTTGTCCTTCATTCTATGGGAAGAAGGGGATAAAGGCCCAGAGGGATTGATGTTGGGTAAAAGATAAAAGCCTATGTATGAACCTTCTAGATGCTTCGCCCATGGATCACCCAAGAAAGAAATGAAACACTTGTCTTTGAGTAAATGGGTACCCATTATAAATATAATTAAAAAATGCTTAAAAGGTAAGTTGGAGGATAGGAGGTCTCATCACGAGCTGGCCTATCATGTCCATGAATATTTAGTGGTATGAAATTACTATCATCTGGTCACCGATCAAGGGCAATGGCTCTCAGTTGCATAACTGAGAGAAAAGGGGTCTCATCACAAGCCAACCTTCTCATTTCCACTAGGTGTTTTTGGGTGACACTTCCATTATCTGGACACCACGCCAGGGTAGTGGCCTTCAACCTTTCCTTGAATATATGAAAGAATGAAAGAATGAAAAAATAATGGGCTTGGGAAAAGTGCATTGTAGATGAAGGTACCACACACCCTCTACAAAGGCACCCATGCATGAGATACTACCACCTCTTGTATGTCATGAGCCCTATGCCCATTGAGTCTTGACCCTAACCACTTCACCCACTTTACATGGCTTAGAGAGGGATCTCTTGGAAACTCTCCTTGACCTAGGGTAATATCTATCCAATAGGACACCTCATCAACCCTCCCATATTCAAGCTTGACAAGTCCCATAATGTCTTTGAGCACTTAATTGTTTGATATAGTGATCTTTGATGCACATGTTGAGGTGGCTCATTTATTGATTGGATTCACTTATCATGATGTTACGACTTGATATCCTTGGAGGGCATGCTTATTTGTCTTTGCAGGACCTAGTTGGTGGACAATTTTGGAAGAACAAGTCTAGCTTGGGCTTCCATGGGGCTTGAAGCCCACAAGTGGATTCCAAGGGCCCGCATGCCAGATGAGAAATATCAAACTTTGAAGGCCTAAAATACGACTTGGACAACATAACCAAGCCCCCACATGCCAAATGTTTTGCCTAGGAGAGGAAAAACGTCACTTCTAGAGGCTTGACATCACCTAGGGGGGTTAGGGTTTGGTGGTGTGGTTGATGCATTGGCACTTGGACGTTTTGAGGAGAGTTGGGATTTGCCCATGAAGGAAGTGACTTGGATGCTTGACATGTGGCTTTGGAAAGCCTAGCCACCCTCCTCCTACACCAACGACTTGCTCCCAGTGCCAAAACGTCCCCTAAAGGGGTGACGTCCTTCTAAAATTAGGGTTTTCTTATGTGCAAAAGTGAATTTTAAATGAATTTTTTAATAGTACTTTGTTGAGGGGGAAATATTAGGGTTGTTGACCCCTAGTCTTGTGGTTTACCCCTAATTACGTGGACAAACTATCTTAGTGACATTTTGTATAAATAAGAGATCATAAGATCTCTTTATAACATAACTCTCCCTCTCGTGAGAGGCTCTTGGACTGAAATTTTCGCTACACTTGGAGTATTTTTCCTCTTGTGCTATGAAATAATTCTTTTTGGTTATGGTTTGATGATGATGATGATGTGTTATCTCTAGAAGGTCATTCTCTTGCTTTTGTGGAGGTTTACTTTGGCATGTAAAAGCTTTTTCTTGAATGGTATGGTCTTTGTACTTTGTTATTATCATTTGTATTTCAAGTAAGGTTGTTTTGGCCAAGGCTAGATAGGGAGTATAAAGATATACACCCGTATCCTAGTTTCCACCACTTTATCAAGCTTTTTTGCAAGGGTTTAGGTTAGGAAGTAAGAGGATTTACACCCCTCATCTTCAAACCACAGCTAGGTTACTTGCCTTGGGAAGTAAGAGGATTTACACCCCAAAAGATTTAGTAACCCTAGCTCTTTCTTCTTGACCCAATTAACCCATAACCAAAGGCACTAGTCTTGCATTGGAGAAATAAATTTCTGCCTTGGCAAATGTGATTCCTTCAAGTTTTAAATCTCTTTCTTTTGGATAATGATCTTGATGCCTTGGGGATTATTCCTCCCTTAGGGCGTCCTCTTTCTCCCACAAAATCTTATTGTTGTACTAAGTTGTTTCTTACAACCATTAGGCTATAGAAAACTCTAATGCTAACCACTAATATCTCACAAACTAACCCTGGACTAAACCTCTAACTTTGCTAGTTTAACCTACTAACCTAGGTGCATCTGTTGGGATAGCTTTTGGTAGTTTTTGATGGTCAGATTTGTTGTTATACTTCATTGAATGCTACAGCCATAAGGATGATATACTGTTGTAGAAATTTACTTTTGTGACAACCATCTTTATTAAGTCTTGAAGTGATATTTTCGGTCCACATTGGTTACTAGTTTAAACGCTGACATTACTAACTAGTCTAGACCTTTTACTTGTTGATTTAGATATAATCTATTGTTGGTATAAATGCTGCAAAATAGGGGAAACAAGCTTAAATTTCTGATCCACTTGATATATTGCTTTTCATTTGTATTTTTCTTATGTCTCGGGCAGATACAATCATATGGCAAAACAACACATTCTTTGGGGCAACATTACTTGGTCAACAAGGCATCTCCCTTTTCCTCTTTTCCACTTAGTATACTGACTTTTAGGGGCCTCTCCATTACCTTTTCCTTTCTTCTTTCCTTTCCCCTATGGTATTTTGGATCGCCTCCCAGGAGTGACCTTAGTCACCCCCAAGTGCGAGACCTACATCGAGGTGACTTTGGGTGTAGTGTTCCATAGTTATAGCACTTGCTTTTGTGATTGGGTCGGGATTTTCCCAACCTACAACTTGTGCGATAACAGGGCCACATTATCAATGCACATGGGGTATAGGTGCACCAAAATAAGATTAGGGCCATTTTCGATTGGCCAACGCCTAAGAACATGACAGAGTTGAGGATTTTCTTTGGGCTATGCAGCTATTACATGAGGTTTGTGAGAGGTTTTTCACAGTTGGGAGCACCACTCATCGATCTCACCAAACACCGGGCCTTCATATGGACTGACGAGTCACAGAAGGAATTTCATCACATGAAGGAAGTCATGGGCACATGCCCAGTATTAGCATTGTCAGACTTCACGTTGTCGTTTGTATTGGAGTGTGATGCATCAGGAGAGGGGATCAGAGCAGTGTTGATGCAGGGGGGACACCCTTTTATGTTTGAGATTAGGAAGCTCAGTCATCCTGAGAGGCTGTACTCGATATATGACAAGGAAATGCTGACAATCATGCATGCCTTGACCAAATTAAGATAGTACTTGGTGGGCAACAAATTTGTGGTCAAGACAAACCATAAAAACTTGAAGTATTTCCTTGACCATAAGGATCTCAGTGAGTGTCAACAAAAGTGGGTGATAAAGGTTCAGGCCTTTTATTTTTACATAGAGTATGTCAAGGGTAAGAAGAAAAATGTGGCCAATCCATTGTCTAGGAGACCAATAACTTGTTCTCTGATGGAGATTTCAACAGATTGGAAATCCCAATTGTTAGTGGAATATTCCAAGGACAAGTTCACTTGTGGGATTTTGGATGGGTATGTATAGGGAAATAGGTACAGAGTCATTGACAACGTCATCTTGTACAAATATTGAGTCTACATAGTGTCAGGATCGGGTCTCAGGAAGAAGTTTTTGGTTGCAGTACATGAATCCCCACTAGTAGGCCATCAAGGGTTTTTCAAAACCTACATGCATGTCATAGAGAGGTTCTCTTGGAAGGGCCTCAAACAAGATGTGATGTGACATATGAGTGAGTGCATGACTTTTCAGCAGAACAAGTCAGAGTAGACTCTTCCAACAGGGTTACTTCAACCACTTCTCATTCTAGATCAAAAATGGAAAAACATCTCCATGGACTTCATTACAGGCCTACCCAAGGTGCAGGGTAAGGATTGTATTTATGTAGTGGTCGACGAGTTGACCAAGTTTGCACACTTCTATGCCATTCCGACATATTAAAACACAATACAAGTGGTTGAGCTTTTCTTCAAAGAGGTCTTCAAACTTCACGGGTTTCCATAGAACATCATCAGTGACAGGGACAATTGGTTTATCGACACGTTTTGGAGGGAGTTATTCAAATTAGCGGGGACAAAGTTGACACCCAACACTAGTTACCACCCTTAGAATGATGGGCATACAGAGATAGTCAACAAGTGGGTTGAGGGCTACTTGAGGAACTATGTGAATGAACAACACATAGCATGGGTGAGGTGGCTATATCTAGGAGAGCACTGCTACAACACCACCTTCCACATGTCCATCAACATGACCCCCTTCTGAGCATTATATGGGTATGAGGCTCCCACTTTGATTTACTTGGTTTTTGGAGATAGTCAGGCGCCCAAAGTCAAAGGCTGGATCGTAGAGAGTTAGGAGAATCTCAAGGTACTCAAAGGGAATCTGCAAACAACACAGAATCGACAAAAGGTGAGTGTAGACAAACACATGACATAGTGTAGCTTTGAAGTTTGGGATTTGGTATTCTTGAGGATACAACCTTACAGGCAATCATCTCTGAAGAAGAGTGGGGTGGAAAATCTCAAGCCCAGGTTCTATGGGCCTTACAGGATCACACGTAGGGTAGGAGAAGTTGCCTATGAACTAGAGCTACCAGAGGGGAGCTGAATTCATAATGTGTTCCACGTTTCTTGTCTCAAGGTGGGACAATTCATCAACACTTCATAGGTGATTTCACCTTTGGATGAGGAGGGGCGATTGGTGTTGGTCCTGTTGTCGCAAGAGTTGGTTCTAGGTTGTAATAGAGCCAAGCCTTAGCACATTTTAAATGAAATAAATTTGGTCACTTAGACTTGACTTGGGTTGCATGCAAGTAAATTATGAGATAACCTCGAACCACTTTTGATTGGAAACTGCCCCTTCCAACCCGAGAGGGATCTCTTGAAAATATGTCACAATAGGATATTCAATAAGCTTAACAGTGGGCAGGTCTGTGGGTAACATAAAGTTTTGGGTTTTTAGGGTTGGTGGGTTGGACCAGGAGGTAGTCCATTGGGAATGGAGTCAAATAATCAAGAAAATAATAAGAGTGTTTTGATGATGGAAATCCATGGAACATAGGCGAGGTAGAAGCTGATTACAGATAGAAGGATTTATAAAAGTATGGCAGCAGAATAGAGAGAAAACATATCAAAATGCAAGGAGCACTTAGAAATGAGTGAATTCCAAGCATAAATCAGTGGAACGAGATGGTTGGGACAGAGCATCTATCCAAGGACAAATTTTGAACCTTCATATATCTATAAGAAACAACCTATAACATGTTCTGCAATAGAGCATCTAACAAACAGATGAATTCCATTACAAACACAGTCACAAATAGGGAAGAAAATGGAAACCAAGTGAAATGATGCGAGAACAAAGCAATAAGACATTCTCTGCAAACAAAATCACAAGATTCTCTGTTGTAGATCGAAAATGACTCTGCACTCTTATATTAAACATGAAAGCAAAAAATTACAGTCCCATGAGTACTACTCCCCCTCTCTTTAGGTCCTTTTACAAATATGCCTCATATATCTATCGAGGTCGAAATCCTCTCTAATCTAAAAGATAACAACATTTACAACCAATTCTTGAAACTTTCTGCCATAGAAAATGGGCCAAACTGCCAAAAACTAGTGCTGCGGTTATGGCCCTGTATCTCTCGAATCACAACAGCTGTGTATAAATAGAAATAGGATTTTGTGCATATGTTTATTCTGAGCAAAAACCTCTCTCAGTTCCCTGAGATTCCTTTTCCTTTTCCCCAAATCTGCATTTAACAAACATGTGTCAAAACATAAAAATATGAAATCCGAAAATTAGGGCTCGGAGATGGATTCGATTATCCCAAACCGTGACACCTGTAGGAAAACTGAAAGAGGCTAATGATCTCTGATGTGTTAGGCACAAAACCCCCCAACCGTTTCTCAAAATGATACTCCAGTCACTCAGAATCCTCATTTGAAAATGATGACGTAGCACAGTAAAAAATGCCACATTTCTGAAAACAAACCTCATATTGTGGGGGACTTTTGATTGCCTTACCAAGCTCAAAATGAAATTCTGAAGACACCACTGAACAGCTTAGGATTTGTGTATGTCGATCGACTATTCGAACGCGAAAAACGACCTCTCCACGGCTGAGAAAATTACATTTTTCTAAAGCAGTTTTGCATATGACTGGAGTCCCGATTTCGAGTTTTCGGGATTCGGGGAAACGAAGCAGTGGTTATTAAAATCTCCATGTTGGCCAAATCCCCGATGGCCAAATCCCCGAAATAGATTTTAGATTTTACATTGCACTCTTTCGGGCCTTCGGGTTTCAAGTATCATGTCCTCAAGAGTTATGACATGCAAGGAATCTCGAATCGCGAAATCGTGATGGGATTAATTAGACGATAATCATTTTTTTTAATCTCTTAATTAATCACAATAATTAATCTTTAACCTTTCGTGGATTTAAGTGTCGGGACTTCGATAATACTTGACATGAGAAATCCAGAATCATGAAATTGCGATGATATTTATTAATGTTAATCTTTCTTAATCTTTATTTGACCTGACTTATCCTTTAATACTTTAGTGAATTCAGGGATCGGGGTTGTAGTTATTAAAATATCTACGTCGATCGAATCTCCGACGACAAAAAACCTGGACTCGTGAGATTTTTCTCCATGTGGTTTAATGCTCTGTGTATGCGGTTGTTCCACTGCCAATGCTTCCATTCATTCTCCTTGTGACTCAACGCTCGAACATATGGTACATTTCTTTGATTCTCACGTGAACCCTGTCTTTGGATTTTTCGTGAGTTGGCTTGTGACTGTTATACTGCTATGGCATTTGGGGCTGATTTCGGCGTTATTTGACTGAAGATGACAGGTAGAGAACATTCAATGATGCGTGTGACAGACAGATGGTTGTTTTCTCATAACTACACTTTCAGTAGTTAAACACTATAATTTTTTTCTCTCCTAAGTTACCGAAAGCCAAAATTTCAATATTGTTACAACAGAGGCTCCATCTAGGGATGGTGCTTTTCTGCAAAGCGCCAAGAACAGTAGACCACGTGCCTTCATCCATTGGGCGACCTGAAATCATCCTTATCAAACTCTGAACTCTGTCGCTTTACTTGAACCTTTCCGAAACAAAAAACCACTTATGCATTCATTGGGCTATGGAGTCATAATGTATTAAATCAAAACCATATAGGATGCCAAACTGAACTGGAAACGTACTTAAAACCACTGCTGTACTCTAATGCTTAAAGTCAAGCTTATTTATATACATCACCTACTCTAATTAATATCACTATTTTTTGTTCAAGTATAGGAAAACTTCCAAATCAACCAAGCGAGTATCCGACTAACAAACTTAATTATACTTCCATCTTTGAGCAAAAGGATGATAGGAGCAGCTGCAAATTTCAAAACATGCCCTGGGAGCAAGTACTTATAGTTTTGAAATTCAGACTTCAATAAGTTGGAAATAACAAATTCAGTCCCCCATTTTGACTCTATATAAACTGCTACTGGATCGTAGAAGGGAAGAGATATACCACTTTCACAATTAATCCATACTTCCTCCTGTTGGGCAAGCTGTCTGAAATGTTTTTGCACACTTTGTCCATTGCTGATTTGTTCTTCCACTGGTGCAAAAACGTTGCATTGAAACTTACTAGTCTGTTGCTCAATGGTTGCTAAACAGGGAGGATAGATCAATTGTTTCAGTAACCCCTCCTTATGTCCTTCATATGCTGTCCAAAGATCTTCTTGGTAGCTGTCATACATAGGTTGATCTCTTTCATGATGTTGCTGATTGCTTTCTTATTGAACCAAAGTTTCTTGTTGCTAATCATCTTCAGAAACACTTTTATCACATTCATCAAACAAAGGAGGACTGTTGTAAATTTTTGTTTGTGATGAAAAATAAATCTGCTCTTCTTGTTCTTCTGGATATTCATCATAAACAGGTTCATCAGATAACTCAGGAGTGTCATCAGTCAGACAAATGCTAGGAATATCAACTGTGAAGCTATCTATCTCAGAGCCACACTCCTCCAAATCATAGTTTAAAGCATCTTTGAACAACAAACATTCTTCAAGGTTATTAAACATGACAACCCTATCTTCTTCATGAAACAAAACAACATCTATAAGATGATCCTCTGGTCGGAAATCATCATCATAAATTGGTTTACTAACTTCCTCTAAAGTTCCATGGCTGTCATGATTTAAACTTAGATTTTCATTTTCAGTAATAGAAGAAGTTTCACTCACATGTTCAGGATTATGTGAATGTTGCAGATCTATGTAAGCAGGGGTTGCAACATCACTGTTCAGGAGTAGATCTATCTCTTCTTCTGTTAAAGAAGGAGGTGGTCTATGCAATTTCTGGATCAAGCAACTATTCTTTTCTTTCTCTTTTGCATGTTGACCATGATGCTAAATATCTTCTTCTTGAATGTGATCACAAGAGCTATCATGTCCTACTTTTTTATCAGCCAACTCTTCTTCATACTGATTATCTTCATCGACTTGAGAAATTTCTGATATTCCTTCCTCCTCTTCAAGAAGATGTGTTTGATCTATTTGTCTTATGAATTTTATATTACAACAATCTTCAAAAANACTCTTCTTCATACTGATTATCTTCATCGACTTGAGAAATTTCTGATATTCCTTCCTCCTCTTCAAGAAGATGTGTTTGATCTATTTGTCTTATGAATTTTATATTACAACAATCTTCAAAAAGTATTTCAGCTGAATAGATTCTTTTACAATGTTGATGAAAAAGTATGTGAAAATCTTTCAATGAAGGAATACTAGAATGAGGTAAAGATTTATACCAGAGTCTAGCATCTCTTTCCAACGAAAACATAAACAGTTTCATGAGGACATCTTCGTGATGTATATTTAATTCATCCATGAGCTTGTGGAATTCAAACAAGTGTTGGGCGAGATTGTCGTCTTCACATTCTCCAAGTTTAGGAAGGACATCTTCCCAAACTTTAATGTCTGGAACAGTGTTTGGAAAACCATAAACATTTGCAAAGTCCAGAGGAGCAAACCTTGCAGCAATCCGAGCGACGAACGAATCTGACATTTTGAGACCAGTGGAGTCGCCAGTGAATTATGTAGAGTCTTCGAACCAAGGAGTCGCCAGGTGAATGATCACAGCCAATTGAATGCCTATCCCTTGTTCACCATAAATAAATAGATCTAAACTTTTTGTCGTAATCCCAGGGAAGATAACTTCTTTCCTCCGTTCCCCGACAACAACGCCATAAAATGTTGTTGCAAGAGTTGGTTCTAGGCTGTAATAGAGCCAAGCCTTAACACATTTTAAATGAAATAAATTTGGTCACTCGGACTTGACTTGGGTTGCATGCAAGTAAATTCTGAGATAATCTCGAACCACTTTTGATTGGAAACTGCCCCTTCCAACCTGAGAGGGATCTCTTGAAAATATGTCACAATAGGATATTCAATAAGCTTAACAGTGGGCAGATTTGTGGGTAACATAAAGTTTTGGGTTTTTAGGGTTGGTGGGTTGGAACAGGAGGTAGTCCATTGGGAATGGAGTCAAATGATCAAGCAAATAATAAGAGTGTTTCGGCGATGGAAATCCATGGAACAAAGGTGAGGTAGAAGCTGATTATAGAGAGAAGGATTTATAAAAGTATGGCAACAAAATAGAGAGAAAACATATCAAAATGCAAGGAGCACTTAGCAATGAGTGAATTCCAAGCATAAATCAGTGGAAAGAGATGGTTGGGACAGAGCATCTATCCAAGGATGAATTCTGAACCTTCAGATCTCTACAAGAAACAACCTATAACATGTTCTACAATAGAGCATCTAACAAATGGATGAATTCCGTTACAAACACAGTCACAAATCGGGAAGAAAATGGAAATAAAACTAAGTGAAATGATGTGAGAACGAAGCAATAAGACATTCTCTGCAAACAAAATCACAAGAATCTCTGTTTTAGATCGAAAATGACTCTGCACTCTTATATTAAACATGAAAGCAAAAGATTACAGTCCCAGGAGTACTACTCCCCCTCCCTTTAGTTTCTTTTACAAATATGCCTCATATATGTATTGAGGTTGAAATCCTCTCTAATCTAAAAGATAACAACAGTTACAACCAATTCTTGAAACTTTCTGCCATAGAAAATGGGCCAAACTGCCGAAAACTAGGGCTGTGGTTATGGATTTGTATTTCTCGAATCGTGACAGCTATGTATAAACTTAAAGAGGATTTTTTTCATCTATTTATTCTGAGCAAAAACCTCTCTCAGTTCCCTGAGACCCCTTTTCCTTTTCCCCAAATCTGCATTTAACAAACATGTGTCAAAATAGGAAAATATGAAATCCAAAAATTAGGGCTCGGAGATGGATTCGATTATCCCAATTTGTGACACCTGTAGGAAAACTGAAAGAGGTTAATCATCTCTGATGTGTTAGGCACAAAATGCTCCAACCGTTTCTCAAAATGATACTCCAGTCGCTCAGAATCCTCATTTGAAAATGATGACTTAGCACAGTAAAAAACGCCACATTTCTGAAAACGAACCTCATATTGCAGGGGACTTTTGACTACCTTACCAAACTCAAAATGAAATTCTAAAGACACCACTGGAAAGATTAGGATTTGTAGATGTCGATCAACTATTCGAACATGAAAAAATACCTCTCCATGGCTGAGAAAATTGTGTTTTTCTAAAGCAGTTTTGCATATGACTGAAGTCTCGATTTCGGGTTTTGGGGATTCGGGGAAATGAAGCAGTGGTTATTAAAATCTCCACAATGGCCAAATCCCCAAAATAGATTTCAGCTTTGACATTGCACTCTTTCAGGCCTTCAGGTTTCGGGTGTCATGTACTCAAGAGTTATGACATGCAAGGAATCCCGAATCGCGAAGGGATTAATTAGACGATAATCATTTGTTTTAATCTCTTAATTAATCACGATTAGCAATTAATATTTAACCTTTCGTGGATTTAAGTGTCGGGACTTCGATAATACTTGACATGAGAAATCTTGAATCACGAAATTGCGATGAGATTTATTAACGTTAATCTTTCTTAATTTTTATTTGACCCAGCTTATCCTTTAATACTTTAGTGAATTCGGGGATCGAGGTTGTAGTTATTAAAATACCTATGTCGGCCAAATCCCCGACGGCAAAAAACCCAGACTCGTGAGATTTTTATCCATGTGGCTTTATGCTCGATGTATGCGGTCGTTCCATTGCCAATGCTTCCATTCATTCTCCTTGTGACTCAACGCTCGAACATATGGTACATTTCTTTGATTCTCACGTGAACCCTGTCTTTGGATTTTTCATGAGTTGACTTGTGACTGTTATACTGCTGTGGCATTTGGGGCTGATTTCGGCGTTATTTGACTGAAGATGACAAGTAAAGAACATTCAGTGATGCGCGTGACAGACATATGGTCATTTTCTCATATCTACACTTTCGGTATTTAAACACTATAAAAATTTTCTCTCCTAAGTTACCGAAAGCCAAAATTTCAATATTGTTACAATAGGTCTTGAGGAGGTTCTAGTGTGTTGAGAGCAGAGGTTGAGGAGCAGGGTCATCAAGGAGTGTTTGTTCAGGTGGAGAGGACTTCCAGTAAAGGATGCTACTTGGGAGATAGAGCAGATTTTGTAGCACCATGGATTGGCATTGATTGCAGACAATAAATCTCGGGAAGGGAGGAATGTAATGTCCCTTTCCGAGTAGGAGATCCAGAGAGGAGGACTAAGTAGTCTAAACATCCTCGTTAGACTATAGCCAGGGAGGAACAGGGGACAACAAGGTCATTTAATGTCATTTCACTGGAGAATGTTATAGTTTGAAAGTAACATTAAGTGAAAAGTGGGTAAGTGTGCCCCGTTAAGTGATTTGAGCTAAAAATAGAAGGGTGCATAAGTCAATATGGAATTAGGGTTTGGAGGAGTATATGAGGAGGTAAATCGACCCAATTCCTCATTATGCATGATTATGATGTGACATTTGAGCTATGTGGAGGAAACACAGGTTCAAGCGAATCAATGGAGATTGTGGATTCCAGGAGGAAGACACCAGTGGGATGATTTTGGTGTTGAGAGACACACCCTAGTCACTAGGGAGATCTTCCATCAATCTTTAGCATTAGTTACATAGGTTATAACAGTAAGGGTGCACTTATTTAGGGTGAGGGCGAAACTTCTAAGGAGACTTAGAGATTCGACTTGTCCCAGCCAGGGAGAATCTAGTGATTCCTCTTCGACCCATTTAAGAGGAAGGTAGGGTGCATCTATTGATTGGTTTCTCATCCGATTTATACAGAGAAATAATCTTGGGCACATCAGTCATCTAGCAAGGGTGCGACAGTTGGAGAGGATACATTTAGGTTCCCGAGAGATCACTAGATCAAAACCAGGAAAACCCTTTTGACCCATTACAAAGGGGCCTAGGGTGCTCATTTTGAGACTACTACAACCAGATTTTGATGGTGGAATCTCTGGGGTGTAGTTGTTGGCAGTAGTTGGGGTGCATTCCCCTAGGGGGATCCATCTGGGGTTTGTACGGATTAGCAGATGACCGATCTTCAGTTGGACAGACACCAAGAGTGTGAATGAGGTTAAGGTGCATTGTTTGAGATAGATTCCAGGTAGATCCGAGGAGTTTAGCCACTAGGGCTAACTTTCCAGTCTTGCAGTAGTTGTCGTATGAGTTGTTGTAGCATGCAACAGATCCTACAACTCATCCATTGATCCAACGACCTTCTTCTATTTCTGGGTATCATTGTTTCAATTTTCTTATTGTATTCCGACTAAGATCATTTGGTCTTTGATCTTGCCGAGAGATTTATTTTACTTAGTCATTTTCATAATACATTGTTGTAGTTGTCATGTGTCTTTTTCTTTTGCGTACTTGCTTATATACTGTTAAACAACTATAATCACATGCAAAATCACCACGCATGTTAAAACTAATCACTAAATGCATGTAGAAGCCCAAAGTATATCAGTTCCGACAAAAAATATCTATCAGTAGAGGTGTGTATTCCGATCTATGGAATTAGGGATATTACAAGCTCTTACAACAAGAGACCCCATAGCCTAATTGATAAGGCACTAATAAAATTTGCATTGGAGATATAAAACCATTCCATTGGTATATGTGAACTGATGAGATATTTCATTTGTCTTAGTTGGAATTGATTCTACATGTTATTAGCTTGTTTGAGCCTTAAGGGAATCTCATTTAGCCAAGTGATTCTCTTGTTGCTATAAACTAATTGCTACAACCATTAGGGTTATTGCATACTCAATCTTTAATCATATTTTCTACTCCTTCTACCGCTAGAAATTGCAAGTAATTGGTGCTAATTATTCTCTTAGTCAAGGGCTTTCATTTGGGTGCCTTGCTTGTAAATTTTAGTTGCTAGAACTCRTTGCTCTARCAAAAGTTGCTACAGCCATAAGGCTGCCCTAGTGTATTGTTGATAACATCTTTTTGCAGCCCTATTTTTCCATCAAAACCTATGTTTAGGTATTGGGATATTATCTACATGATTAGGGCTTGATTGCCCAATAATTATTTCATGTTTTAGATGATTAATTTTGCAACTAGTAACATCTTTATTTGTTGATCTATATATTTCCATACTGCTGCATTTTAGGACAACAAGGATTCTTGCTTGATTCCCTTTGATAAAAGGCTTGGTTTATGATCATCTGTCTTGTTCCTTAGTGCTAGGAGTTTTAATAGAATATTGTGCCTTCCTCCCCTTTAGAAAAATTTTACACTTCAAGATGCTCAATATATATTAGATAGCTATGAGAAGGGATTTGATTTGACAAATATTTGAAAGGAAAAGCCTAAAAATAAATTAGTTGAGGGTAATAAATTTAATTGGCTACCTAAAGTACATATATGGAGAAATTCCTTCTTTATTTACTAAGTTAGTGGGGGAATCTTGCACTAAGTATTTTTACACTTACATGGCATGCAATATTTATGAGGTTAAGAAATACAATAATGTTTTTTGGGAGGGGTCAAGTTATCAATAACACCATTTGCTGATAGTTTTAGAGATATCAACACACTTTAGTTTCATGTTACTTCTTATGTCCTCTATGCCATATCATTGTGGAACACCTCCCTAGAGTTCCCCAAGAAGACAACCATTGACATACAAAAGGAACCTACTCAATTTTGGCAACCCATGGTATGAACACATAAGTACATTACTAATTTTTATCAACCATGAGAGAAAGTTTGTTTGGGAATAACATTTGCTTATAAGACGATACCTAATATATTGAAGGGTGGTACCAAGAGTTTGTTAAATAGTATAATAGGCATGTTCTTTCAAAAATCTATATCTACATTAGGGCATACAGATTTTGTGCAACAAAACTTTGTTTTTGATATATTTGATTTAATTGAATTGAGTACAAACACTATGAAGATTACCAATGTTTTTTTTTGGAGATACAACATTGTGGATATCACCAATGGTTTTCTTGGAGACACAACACTATGGAGATAAACAATGGTTTTCTTGGAGAAACATAAAATATTGCCTTTCTCTATCTTTGAAATTAGAGGTCAGAGAATAGTAAATGAGAGTTAGATGCTTGCCACATCAAAATATTTAGACAAATTTACACTACAT
>SNQJ01S0200638.1:10232-25664 GCA_010110895.2 Picea sitchensis | reverse complement strand
GTCATTTGTACTCTGAGTATGGGAATGCCTACCTCAGTGATGATATATTATTGTACTATATTTCCTTGTTTGTTGGCAGGTTTTCGACTGACTGTTCCTTGTTCCCTACACACACTCGACAAAGTATTTCAGCTATCACTCTGTTCTAACTTCATACTTTGGGGGGCTCTCTGTTACACATTATTTTCATCATCCCTATGTCTGTTAATGATGTAAACCTATCTGTTTCCTTCAGAGGGGTCAGTGGCTTGAGTTCCTGAAGAGAGAAGGGAGAA
Organism: Picea sitchensis; assembly: GCA_010110895.2. Taxonomy (NCBI): domain Eukaryota; kingdom Viridiplantae; phylum Streptophyta; class Pinopsida; order Pinales; family Pinaceae; genus Picea; species Picea sitchensis. Next base: position 25,389 of record SNQJ01S0200638.1, on the reverse strand, counting down.
GAACTTTTCCTGAGAAAAGAAGTTGCATTTTCCTTTGTAAAAGCCCTGTAAAAAAGGAAGTTCGCAGGTTGCTATATAGGCAGGGTGTGAGAATGCCCGATTCTCACAGGTTGCACCATAGCTAGGGTGCGATATGTTTGCAGGTTTCTCTATAGGCAGGGTGCGAGAATTCCTACACGTGGGAAAAACAAGCGTTTTCTCGAATCTTCTAGAAGGAGAAACTTCTATGGTGAGGTGGCATCCGAGTGGTTTGGATCTTACTTGCTTTCATGATTTAGTGGGATCATCCTAACCTCCTCACCTTATCCTCTTCAACTTATAAAAGGAGAGGAGTTCTCATGGAGAAAGTTAGCTTTTGTTTGCTTGGAGCTTGGAGCTTTGGAGCTTTTGCTAAGTTGGATTTGGCTTGGGATTGTTAACTTGGTTAGAGTAGCTTTGAGATTTTCTTTGTCAAGATAGATTGTAAATACTATCAGATTTGTGCTCTCGAAATTCTTGGAATTAAAGTGTGTGGGGAAAAAAGGACAGTTGGAAGGGACCTTATGACATCAAGGCCATGGTTGTAATCTCTCTTTCACATTTAATATGATACAACAATATGATTCTTTCCTATACAACTTGTTGTGTTTCATTGTATGATTCCTTGATCACATACATAGGTTTATATTGAGTTTATACTATTGCTATCACTTTGGTTGGTTGTGTTCTTTTGCAGGTTCATCATTGTATGAGTGTTGGAATGGAGCTAGGATGGCGATGGCGAGAGGAAGCAACATTTAAATGGTATGTCACTCATCCCTCTTTAGTTAGTAAATTCAATATCTAAAACTTAAGCAAAGCGTCATGTTTTGGTGTGTTTTGTTCTAGATCTAGGTGGATCTAGGGAGATCCATTAGTGTCCGCACCTACCGATTAGTCTGATAACAATGCGATGTAAAATTTCCGTAGGGGAATGAGTGGGAGAATTGGGGGGATTTGGGGGTGAATCCTCGGATAAGTCATCCAATAACCACGAAGGCGTGGGGAGGGCCTCGGGTTTGGGAGAAATGACAGGAAGAATCTCTAGTGATGAAGTAAGGTCAACCATCGATTCTGTGGGTCTTTGAAGCAGGTTCAATTGGCGTTACCTATATTCAATGATCATAAGACATTGGTATGTAAAATGATCTAAGGATTCACATAGAGAGCAAGGGCATCTCATACGTTCATTGACTGAAGTTGTGACATAATGGATGTCAGTGATTTTTGGTAGGGATGATGTAGCTGGATTGGGTTCGCTCTGGAAGCTTTGGCGTACTGCGGCTAATGTCTGCCGAAAGTGTGGCAGTGTTGGGAAATGGTGGGTATAATGGCCATATTCTGAACATATAGCACAAGTGAATTTGGTTCACAACCTTTTACTATTTGAATGAGGGGTGGTAGTGACAATACTGGCTATAGTGGCGAGTGTTGAGGGAGTTTGATTGAGTGGAATCAAATTTCATAACTTTGGTAGAGATGAGTAGTTGTTGGTTTGGTGTCCATCTTTCTCACATAGCATGCAAGGAGGTTGGATGTACGGGGGAAGTGGAGCTGTGGGATCCTTCTTCTTTCTCCTGCCCCCAGCTGTGGCAGGGGGGGTAGTGAGTGGGGGTGTAGAGGGTATGGTGGGAATGAGTATGGGAATCGTTATTGGGATTCCTTCCGTTTGGGGGGGAAGGGATGGTTGAGGGACCATCTCGGGTGGATGTAAATACCAAACTGGAATTGCTAACACCATATTAGGGAGGGTAAGTGTTGCGACTACCTGGAAAGCTTGTACACCTGGAGGAGGGTAAAAGAAGGGGATTTGAGTAATGGCTTGGGGAACTGTTTCCCAAACTAGGATATGGCCTTGGGGAGAGGTGAAATTGTGGACTGGTGGGGTCAATGAATTCATAGGAGGCTCGTGAGGGGGGAGTTCTGCGACTAGTGGGACGTCAGATATGATAGAAGCCTCCCTAGGAGGAAGGGTATCCTCTATGTCAGTTCCGTTAGATGATACAGTGCATACTTGATTGGAAGGATGAAGGAGCGGTGGTGCTCCATGGTAAGTTCCTAACAATGATGGATCTTTGAAAATTTTGGGACCCATTTCGATGAGTGGGTATGCGTCATGACTCGTGTGGATGAGAGGAAGAATGTTATCGATGTTGGCAGACGGGTTAGGCTCGTAATGTGAGACTTGGTCAATGGTAACGATCTTCTCATTGTGGGGGAAGATCATTGTTCGAAATACGAAAGAGGCAACTTCCTTCATAGCATACATGTAGCTACAACCGAATAGGTATTATAATCGAGTGGAGCGTCGATAACTTCGATGTCAATGAGAATAGTCTTGCCCCCGAGTTCTACGGGGACATTTTGGAAGAGCCCTTCAGGAGATGATGGTCGAATGTCATAAGATCGTAAGGTAATGACAGAGGGTATGAGTTTGGGGGAACCAAGTTTCTAGCATACAGATTTGGACATAATGCATGTAGATTCACCTTAATCGATGATATACCGATGAACTGTAATGTTCCATATTTTCACTGGGATTTGAAAAGCGATCAAAGCGGGAAGGCAAGGTTCTCTGCTGTCGAGATCAAAGGTAATGAGTCGAGTATCTGCAGGGTCGACTGCCCCCAAGGAGGAAAGTAATGATTTCTGCTAAGTGGGACAAGTTTGAAGGACTTCTAAGACTGACATGGCAGCCAGGGATTGTGCTAAGTCATCAACCAAAATGTAATTATGAGCTTCCCTATCTTATGGGTTGTGGACATTCCTGCGCAATGGGATGCGAGGGATGTGAAGAGGTGGTTCTGTGTTAGGGTGAGGGATCACCAACGGGGGCCTCGGTGGTGCGGGGATTGTCTCTGGAGGAATGGGAGGAGACTCAGTGGGTGCATGATACTGACGATTACATGTTTGTAGAAGGATTTCTTCCTCACTAGTGAGGAGGATCGTGCGATCTGCTGGATTATTTGGATTGAGGTACTGTCCCACATGAGGTGGGGGAGGCTACGTGTCCTGTTGGGTGTTTATCACACCTTGGTGTGGAATAGCATTTTGCAGTACTGCAGGGGTTGTTGTTGCACGTATTGTGTGGGGCCTGCTGAGGGGCAAGCAGTGCTGGAGGATGGGGTAGACTGCCTGAGTCTTTCAGCCATTTGAAATCATCAATTTGGGGGAAATGATGAGTATAATGACCGAACTCACCAAAAAGGGCACAAGGGAAGTTGGTTTTAACATTATTGTTATTTCTCCCTTGATGCCTATTGTTATTGCCCCCCTGGGGGTTCTGATGCCCTTGGTTCTGGTTGCTCCTAGTAGGTTGGTTCTGCTGGGGTTGATTCCCGCCTTGACCTGGGTTGTTGTTGTTCCTGTTTCTTCCTTTCTTTTACTTTCCTTTTATTATCATGACGAACTTCTATAAAAGTCCCACATTATGAAAATATCGAACAAAGGAGTACCACCTCTATAAAAACAGAGGGGTATTTGTATCCTCGTGAGGATGCCGTTTCGATCCTAACAGATTCAAGCGTCAAAATTTTTGGTGACCATATTGCGGAATGAACTGAGTGAGACATACTAACAGATGCCGTACTCGTCTACTGAGTGAGACATCCCAGGTTTTTCTTGGCCAAATGACATAGGTTTTGGGAGATCAGGGAGTACAGTGTATAAGTACCCTGACTGTGAATAGATGAGGTCGTATTGTTGAGCCTTACTGATGGCTTCTTCTTCTTATTGAGGGAAGGTGGAAGCTACATCCTTACTGAGGAGAGAGACAAGTGATCTAAGAAACCAGTCAAGACACTGTTGTTTGGTGGTTTCTGCTTTGCATAAACTACGTTGCCTACGCCACTCGTGAATGTGATCAACGATATGTGTGGCTGAGGTTTGTTTGAAATTAGAGAGTAGTTCCATACCATTGTCATGGAAGATTGGTAATTGGAAGAAGGTCAAAAATGCTTTGTCCAAGGACTCGAAAGTCGCATAGGACCCTGATTTTTCATCTACATACCATTTGGCTGATGGGCCAGTGAGTGTACGTTGAAATAATTACAGTCTGATGGAATCATCCATAATGCTGTTGGAAGAGAACCATAGGTGAAAAGTCATGACATGGTTGGCAGGGTCATCTCCTGCCTTTCCTTCAAATTTGGGGATGTCTGAAGTTAGTTTGGTGGGCATTGCGGGCCATGTGGGGTCATGCAATATAGGATCATTAGTGAGTTTTCTTAGATCTGGTATGTTAAGAGAGGCCAAATATGGCATCAAAAGTGTTGGTTGAGGATTATCTCCCGCCATGGTAGGAGTGTTCTGTGAACCTGGCCCTGGAGGGGGCTAGGTGGGTTGGTACTTCCCCCTTGAGAGGAAGTTGGCCCCCTACTTCCGTGTAAAGGAGAGCGAGTGGACGGAGGACCTTGGGAAGTGGACCCAAGTAATGTGGAACCAAGCAAGGTTGATTCTAAGACAATGGCACTCACTGGAGTGTGAGACAGTGGTGCCGATGAGTGGGAAAGACTAGACACTCCCCCTAAGATAGGAGGGAGGTTTAGCAAGCGTCGGGAACGACGGGGATTCTCTGGGTCGCCTATGATGTCCAACTAGCTGAGTGAATGTGTGCAAATGGTGGTGAGAGTAATGAAGAAATAAGATCCTTTGTTGCAAATTTTGAACTTTACACAATATATTTATCCAAATCAAAATGTAATCAGAAGTGCATCATACATAAAGTGGTTTGAAAAAGAAGCATATATGTGGATAAGTGGGTTTTGTCTGCATGGGGAATGAAAGAAAACAAATGCTCGTGTCCTAAAATACGTAACGTCCTTCCTCTCAAATAACACTGGACCTTCCAATAGTACTCAACAATGGGGTCTGAAGTAACCGAAAGTGACACTAGTGAAGGATGAAATAATCAGTTATAATGAGGGGTAAAGGGGGCATATCCCGAAAGAGCTGGCGATATTTCCCAATAGCCACACAAAATCTGATCAAGGTGCAATTGAAGCCCACAATTGCCACCTGGGTAGATGTCCTAAAATTTGGTCACTAGGTACCTTGGTCAAGGTGCGTCATTTAGATTTTCGGCCTGAAAAATGAGTCACGGGCTGGATCCCGTCCAAGAGTTGGGTGCCTCAAGGGGGGATGCACAGAACAATCGGACCTCAGCCTTCAACCCTTCACGGGTATCTCCCTGCCTTATGGTGTTAGGAACACTTGACTTGGAGGATTTTCAGTTCCCTATTTGACAACTTCTATGGTTTTGACAATGTGAGAACCAGATGAGGGGGAGTTATTTGGATGCCTATCTCCGAAATCCTAACTAGACTAAAAAAATTCTTTTGGCACCTCCTGTGGAGGAAAACTTAGTGAGTTCTTAGAATTTTTTTTTGATGTAGTTATTTTGAGAGGTTGGGGGTGTGAACCAACCTCTTTGAATTTAAATGGGAGTGGATAGTTTCGTCAAGAAAAGGGTGGGGTGTTTCAGAATCCCTTTCGAGGAAACTTACTTTGACCTCCATGTTTCAAGAAGAAGCTATGTGAGTGGTAAGTGACTTTTGTGTGTGAATGAGTGAAAGTGTGCCAATTTTTAATGAATTAGGTGTCACCTTGCTGCATGTGGACTTCACTTGGTCCTTATAAGTGTTTATTACCTAATTAACTAAGTGCCTTTGGTACAACCTTGCATAATTCAAAAGTCCCTAGGAAGATAGCATGTGGAAATGTGGGTCCGTTACTATTCCTTTAACTCCCTATTGTGATGTAATCTAAGAAAAACTTTGAAACTATCCTAGATTGTGATCATGTGGGCATGTATGGGCTCATTACAAAACCTTTAAACTTCCCTAGTGTTTTAAGATAAGAAAGTAAATTTCAACACAATCTTATCTTTGTGACATGTGGGCATGTATGGGCCCATTACAATATTAAGATGTGTTTGAAAAAATAAACTAAGATGAGTCCCAAGAAGGGCTGTTGTCCTCTTCTAAAGGTTTTAATCTTCTTAAGGGAGATGAAATTGGTTCACAATCTTTTTCTGATTCTCAAGGTCGCTTGGAGGCGTGAGAGAAGAGCATACTAAGCGATTGTTATCCAACTTCTAGTCCCAATGCAAGTTAAATGTGATTACAAATGATTTCCAAGTTATATTTTTAGCCAAAACAAGCCATCCATGTGGCGAAAATGAAAGAAAAAGAGGGAATAATGATTTTAACCCCCTAAGTGCCTATGTGTTTTGACTAACCCCTTTATATGAAGAGGGGATTAAGTGTGGTGCAGATTAAAACATGCATAAAATCACTTTTAAGAAGGTTAAGGGCCTTCCCCAAATCTTAAGAACCTTACAATGTGAATTTTTTGCACAGGTGCGTGGGTCTCAGTGGAGACAGAGGCACACAAGGCGCATGTGCGCAAAACAAAAAGAGTTAATGGGTGCACGTGCGCAGAACATAACTGTGGCTTGGGCGCATGTGTGCATGATGTGCGTCTGTGGACCAGAAAACCCGCGCACAGGTGACACACAACCGTGAATGAAAATTCCAGATGGAATTCTCTCAATTCACCTTGGAATTGGATGATTGGCAGGTCGGCTTAGGCTGGTTAATGCACCTGCAAGTTAAATAAACCAAAAGAAGAGCTAGAAAAACCCAAATGGTGTAGGAAATTGATACCTTTCCCCAGTGGAGTTGCCAATCTGTTGCGCCTCTTTCGTCACCTTAGTGAGCAAAATAGAGGTGCTAGCAAGCTTAGTTGGGTTTGCTAAGAAGGACAGCTGCAAGGAAAAGGGTTAGAGAAAGAAATATAAAACAACAACTAATAATTAAACTAAGAAATGAAACAACAACTAAATTGATAAATATAGGGACATAAGGACAAAAGAAACATGAACCCATGTCACCAATGATAAGGCTGATATTAGTGAAAGAAAACACCAAGAAGCAAGAGGACTATGAGTCTCTTCTTCCTCCAAGGGAGGGCTCTTGGACCCCCACAAATAAACTCTTCTTACAACTTTGAAAATGAAAATGAAAATGGTGAAAAAATTCTTTGCTAATCCACTCAAGGGGTGAGATGGATTTCCTAATGCAATGATGCAAGTATACTCTTGGCAAGGATAGAAGTTTCCTCAAGAGAATAATGGCAACATAACTTTGCTATGAATTCCTTGAAAACTGAAGTGTATCCATGGCCTTTTTATAGCATTCCTTTGAGGTATTGTCCAACTAGTTTGTAGTGTGTAAAGAGGCTAATTAGGGAATTTCTAGGTCTTTGACCAGCCACCCAGTCGAATCCAGTCCAGATTTGAGTGTCAAATCAACTTGGAAGCTGAACCAGAAGTGGGTGGGAGGCTGACCACTCTCATAAATGCACCGTTTATCAGGTGCGCGGCTTTTTGTGACAACAATCGCGCATCGTGCACGATTTTTGCATTTCTGTTTTGCGCATGTGCGCATGCRCCTTGTGTCTTCATAGCGCCCTTTAATTTTTGCACTAGTTGTATAGTTTTTTGACCCTTTGGAAATGCTTTTGTGGTAAATTGGGTCCATGGGTGACCTCATAACTATTTGACGATGCTGAATTCTTGTAACCATTTGCGGATGAAATTTCAGTGATAACACCAAGTATGTACCAATAATGTGTCAAGTAATCATTAACTATGAATCATCAATATGTACCAACATCATCAACTATACACCTCTTGTATGTGCCAACTCATCAACTACTTGTCTCAAGCATGTACCCAACTTGTACCTCAACCAAAATCCCTCATCAATTTCATCATCCAAATATGATTTGTAACTCTATAATATACATGGTGTATATGATCACATACTTGCAAACCTTCCTTAAATTTAACAACAAGAGACTAGCATTTTCATCAAATGTTTCTTTATTCTCACAAGACTAGTTTTGGATTAGTCAACAACCCTAACTTTAAATAATCATAACTTTGTACCTGTAATGAATAAAGATATGAAACTGATACACAATATTATTCATTTTGTTTTATGCAATTCCTCTAGGTATCACTACTTGAAACCTCTCATAAAAGGAGTTATGGCAAAAATAGCACACCTTGTTGAATTCTGACTTATTCTAGAGAGAGACCTTGTAGAGCGTGCCCCGCACAAAATATTTGTTGAATTGATCTGAAAATTTTAAAAATCATACTAAATACTTTAATCTAACCAACACATTTTTTCTTACTTAATTTGGATCTATTATGAATAAGTTATAATGTTTTTAGCCGAAACACCTGTTTTTGACTAGTTTCAGGACTAGCCACAAACCCTATTTTCCACGGAGTGTAACTCCAAAAATGAAACGACCCAAAAGATTAATGTTTTACCACAGATACTTTGATATGTTTCCTCAATGGAATAGAAATTTCACGATCTGAATCATTCTAGAAAAAAAGTTATTGCGAAAATGGTGAGATGACCTGAAAAAAAAACATACTTTAGAAAGCATCATCAAAAGAATTTATCCTTCCTTGAATTTCGACCTTATTTTCTTCACTTTCCTCAGAAATTCATCTTAGATATCCTTTGGTTACCTCAAAAACCTATAGTTATTCAATATTCTCAAGTGTGATTTAAATGAGAGAGCCTTGCCTCTTATTTATACTCTCCAAGTAGCTTCCTTAAAAACATCTTCTAGGTCACTTTGCCCACTTTCCTTATTTTAGGGTTAAACCACTTCTAAATTCTCCATTAAATTTATTATTTAAATAATTGATTTTGTATTCAATTTGAATTATAGTGCACTCATCACTTCACTTTATTATTTACCTTTAAAAACTCTTAAACCACTTTGACTACTTTGACCTTTTGAGGCTTCTAGATGACATATGAGGGTCCTCCAACTTTGTAAGGCCATAACTCTCAAACCGTGAGGAGTTACGTGACGTTCCACATACCACCAGAAATGGAATGACATTCAATATCCATCTAGAATAGTATTACCTTCAAATATAACAAAAAACACACCGTTATCCATCAAACAAACTTGGGTCCATTACCCAAACCTGGGTTCTCCAACTTCACATGGTCATAACTCTCTAACTGTGAGGATTTATGTGACGTTCCACATACCACTGGAAATGGCATGAAAATAAATATCCATATAGGATAGTTTCCCTGAAAAATTCACTATCCTTCATCTCATTATTCCACAATTAATCATGGGTTCTCTTACTCTGTAAAGCATCTTCCCGTGAGGTCTTTCACCATAAGGGGACCACTTTGGAGTTCATAAATCTTTACTTCTTATCAACCATGAAAAGCCAATAATGAGTCATCTTTAAATCAAACAATCTTGGGTCCATTACCCAAACCTTTGTGTTGCGGGGCTTTCTTCAAGGGTTGACATCAATGACAACCAACCTTAATCAATAATCTCCCCCTTTGGCACTGATGGAAACACTCTGATGCAATAATGAAATCATATCACTCATGCTCTTCCTGGAACCATGCCTCTGTCCTCTGTATCTCATAAATCCTCTCCCCCTGGAACCATGCCTCTGTCCTCTGCATTTGATAAATCTCTCCCCCTTTGTCATCAATGGCAAATGTATCTTTCCATCTGGGGATGCTCCCTTGACTAAACTGTCCTCTTATGGTGATTCCTCATGTACATCTAAGACATATAAGATAAGCATTAAAAAAGAATTCATTTTGGAGTGTAAATAACTCCAATTCTTTGGTGAAGATATTCAAAGGCTTCGCATGGAAGTCGTTTTGTAAAGGTGTCCGCCACTTGTTCTTTTGTGCCCACATACTCAACTCTGATGTTATTTTCTGCAACCTGCTCCCGTAGAAAGTGATACTTGATTGGAATGTGCTTTGTCTTGGAGTGCATCACCAGGTTCTTTGAGATACTGATGGTGCTTGTATTATCACAATAGATTGGAATGGGCTCATCATAATCGACCTGTATATTTTTTAGAGTTTGTTTCATCCAAAGTACCTGTGTACAACATGATGATGTTGCAATATACTCTGCCTCGACTGTAGATAAATATACTGATGATTGTTTCTTGCTTAGCCATGATACTAAACACTCACCCAAGTAGAATGATGCTCCATTGGTGCTTCGTTGGTCATCAATACAACCTTCCCAATCTACATCTGTGTAGGCAATGAGTGATAGATCCTTTCCTTTTGGATACCATAATCCAAACTCTTATGTTCCTTTGAGATATTTGAAAATCCTCTTCACTGCTAATACATGTGATTCCTTTGGTGCTGCTTGAAATCGTGCCACTTGTCCAACTGCCTGCATTGCATCTGGTCTGGATGTTGTCACATGTAGTAGGCTGCCAATCATTGACCTATATTGCCTCTGAACTATAGACTTTGAATCATCATCTTTGCTTAACTTGCAACTAGTTTTCATAGGAGTGGTAACTGGTTTGCAATCTTCCATTCCAAACCTCTTTATCATTTCTCTGATATACTTAGTTTGAGAAATTAAAATTCCTTGGTTTCTTTGACATATATGAAGACCCAAAAAGAAGGATAGTCCACCAAGTAATGACATTTCAAATTCATTATGCATATCCTTTGCAAATTTCTGGCTTAACCTGTCATTAGTACTTCCAAAACAATATCATCAACATAAATTTCAATTAATAAAATAGTACCTTGATTTACCTTGATGTAGAGGTTGTTGTTTGCGCTTCCTTTACATAGTTCGTAAGGATTTTTTCCATTCTTGTTTATGAGTATTACTCTGTTTTGAATGTGAACTGATGTATGCACTGTATGTGTCCAAAACATATCTGTCAATTTGGAATCCATTAACATTGTTTGAGCCATTTCCTGTGTAATTATCATCCATTATGATAATTTTCCCTTTTCTTTGAACCATTCTCTGAACCAATCTATGAATCCATGCTCTCGTCACTATCATATATCTATCCAAACCTACTAAGTTTTCTTATGAATCCATCTCTGCCCATACTGTCCAAGATTCTACTTATGCAACTGTCCATAATGCTGACCCATTTATCACTATGCTATCATAAAGTCTTGATTAATCTATCAAACTGTACTTCTGCTAATTGATTTCTCTGAATTTGTCTTCTCAAACTCTGCAAGCTGCTCGAAGGATGGTTCTTTGGTCTATCACAACTATCGTGTAGAGTCCTCCTATCTAATAGTCATATTACTTGGGAGTCTCTAAGCCAGATGGCTCAGAACAATTCCTGCTCTCATGTGTATTCATCATCATCTTCATTGGTAGATTCATTATCTCTCTGAGCTCAGACTTCTTTATTTCTATTTGTGGATTCATCTTTCACTACAGTGCCTGAAAGTACAATCTCTTGAACATGTTCCTTATTTACATGTCCTTCCTTTCTTTAAGTTATTTTCCAAAATTTTCTGTATCTGACATCTTTCCTTTTCTATGTAGAATTTTCTTCATTTCGTTTTATTACCAATCTTGCGATCTCTGGTACCTGGTCTTGGTTCACCTGTTCTTCTTGTTTTCTTATCAATAATTTCTTATATATGATATCAGTATTCTCTTTCATGGAAGTATCGATCATGCTTCTACAATCACTGGCTATGTGCCCATAGTTATGACATTTGTAACACTCAATGTAACGTGTGACCACACAAGCACTTCTTGATTGAACATTTCTTTTATAATCCCTGTAATCTGCACCCTTATGCCCAAAGTTAGTACAATAAAAACAATTACCATAAAATAAATTTTCATACCTGGGAGTGAATGATCCTCTTTGTGGCGTAGTCCTTCTAAATTTTTTCCTTGACTGATCATGATCATGATTGAAGCTTATTTGTGGCTTGAACATGGATGGTCTTCTTGAAGATGTATCTTCAATAGTTTTCTTAGATTCTGGTTGACCATGATTCCTTCCTTTGTGTATTTCTGCATAACTCTTTTTATTTTCTTCATTCTTCTTTTCTAGCAACCTAGAGTGCTTCTCTTTATTCTCTATAACTGATGTGGATCTTTCTATCTCTTCAACATTCTTGTTGAGCTTGGCGATTTTACTTCTCATTGGGACAACTTTTTCTTCAAGCTTCTCAACCTCTTCTTCTTTCTTCATTATCCGAGACTTCATGACTTCTTCTGTTCTTTTCACTTCTTCAAGATGAATTTTTAATGTGATTATTTCTTCTTCAAGTCCTTTCTCTTCTTGACAAAACTTTGCCTCGAGCTGGTTTAGATCGTTAGTTATTTCCTTAAGATGACCTGTCAATATCTTCTCTCTCATTTCTGCTTCTTCCTTCTGTGCTGCTATGTTGGTTTCCAAACACTGATTTTCATATTCAAGATTTTCTTCGATCTTTCTGGCTTCTTCTAGCTGAGTTCTTAATTTCTCGATGAACCATTGGGCTTCTTAAAAAATGTGAAGACTTTCCTTTTGTTTCATGAATTCTTTCTTGAGTGAATTGTTTTATTCTCTCAGTTCATCTAAAGAACTAATCAATTCTTCTTTATAATTTCCTTCCTTTTCAATTATTTTTTCTGTCTCATTTCCTTCATGTCATTCTATTTCAATATGTCCACGTTTTTCACAATTAAAACAAAACAACATACCTCTGGTGATTATGTACTCTTCATCTTCTGAATTTGCTTGACATGCTGAACATAATTCTTCTTGATTTGTATCTGCATCTTCTTTGACATTTTCTGAATCTGTGATGGGTGAAGAATATATTTCATGTAACTTATCCCAAAGTTCTTTTGCCGATGAACATTTACCAACCTTTTCTCTTACCGGATTAGGTAATCCTTCACAGATGAAATCCATTGCTATTTTGTTATTCTTCCTCAATTCCTTCTTGGCTATAGTCTTTTCCCTTTTTGAACTATCATATCCTGTAAAAACTGATAGCCAAATATAATGTCCTCGTGCCTGTAAAAATACTTTTGTCCTTATGCTCCACATCTCATACTTAAAACGATTCTGACCATGAAATATCGGTACTCCATTCTCAGAATAATCCATCATCTCCTTCCAATGGTTAAACTGTTTCCTGAAGGAACCTGCTCTGATACCAATTGTTGGATTACTGAGAGTGGGGGTGAATAAGTAATAGAGCAATAATAATCCTTTTTAACCATATAATCCAAGTTTTATATCAATGTATAATTATCATCCAATAACTGCAGAGTAAATAAGCAATGAACAATTGAACAATCATACACATACATAGTACACCATTGTTTTACGTGGAAACCCAAAGTGGGAGAAAACCAAAAAATGCTTTATCTTATATGTCTTGAAGAATTACATTCATTGGAAGCACCAACTTCCTATGTTTTCCAGCTGCAACAGGAAGGAGGCTCCAACCCCCTAGTTTCTCAAGCTACAACCCGAGGGGAGCTCCAACTCCCCAATTCTCTGGTTACAACCAGAAGGAGGCTACAACCCCCTATGTTCTCTAGCTACAACCGGAAGGTGGGTACAACCACCTATCCTTGCCCTGTCCAACCGCCCTGAAGTAAACGTAGAATGATGGAACCACTGTCACACTATCACTGTGAGATATACCACTGTAAACATGTACCAATAAACCTGAAACATGCATCAACCATGCATCAACTTGTACCTCAACCTGTACCATAAACAAGTGCATCAACCATGCACCAACTTGTACCAAACAATTTGTAATCATCCTGTACCATAAACAAGTGCATCAACCATGCACCAACCTGTACCAAATAATCTGTAATAAACCTGTACCATAAAAAAGTGAAACCAACCATGTAACAAGTATGTACCAATCATGTGTCAAGTACTCATCAACTATGACTCATCAATATGTACCAACATCATCAACTATACACCTCATGTATGTGCCAACTCATCAACTACTTGTCTCAAGCATGTACCCAACTTGTACCTCAACCAAAATCCCTCATCAATTTCATCATCCAAATATGATTTGTAACTTTGTAATAGACTTGGTGTATATGATCACATACCTGCAAACCTTCCTTAACTTTAACAACAAGAGACTAGCATTTTCATCAAACGTTTCTTTATTCTCACAAAACTAGTTTCGAATTAGTCAACAACCCTAACTTGAAATAATCATAACTTTGTACCTATAATAAATAAAGATCTGAAACTGATAAAAAATTTTAGTCAGTTTTTTTTATGCAATTCCTCCAGGTTGCACTACTTGGAACCTCTCAGAAAAGGAGTTATGGAAAAAATGGCACACCTTGTTGAATTCTGGCTTATTCTATAGAGCAAACTTGTAGAGCATGCCCCGCATGAAATATTTGTTGAATTGATCTGAAACTATTAAACAACATAGTAAATACTATAATCTAACCAACAAATTTGGTCTTACTTAATTTGGATCTGTTATGAATAAGTTATGACGTTTTTACCCCAAACACCTGTTTTTGACTAGTTTCAGGACTAGCCACAAACCCTATTTTCCACATAGTGTAACTCCAAAAATAAAACGACCCACAAGATGAATTATTTAACATAGATACTTGGATATGTTTCCTCAATGGAATAGCAATTTCATGTTCTGAATCATTCTAGAAAAAATTTACTGCGAAAATGGTGAGATGACCTGAAAAAAACATACCTTAGAAAGCATCATCAAAAGAATTTATCCTTCCTTGAATTCCATCCTTTTTTTCTTCACTTTCCTTAGAAATTCAGCTTAGATATCCTTTGGTTACCTCAAACACATATAGGTATTCAATATTCTCAAGTGTGATTTAAATGAGAGAGCCTTGCCTCTTATTTATACTCTCCAAGTAGCTTCCTTAAAAACATCTTCTAGGTCACTTTGCCCACTTTCCTTATTTTAGGGTTAACCCACTTCTAAATTTTCCATTAAATTTATTATTTAAATAATTTATTTTGTATTCACTTTGAATTATAGTGCACTCATAACTTCACTTTACTATTTACCTTTAAAATCTCTTAAACCACTTTGACTACTTTGACTTTTTGGGGCTTCTAGATGACATATGAGGGTCTTCCAACTTCGTAAGGCCATAACTCTCAAACCGTGAGAGTTATGTGACGTTCCACATACCACCATAAATGAAATGAATAGAATAGTATTACCTTCAAATATAGCAAAAATCACACCGTTATCCTGTTGGACACACCTAACACACTTAGAGGGGG
>SNQJ01S0200637.1:13741-30689 GCA_010110895.2 Picea sitchensis | reverse complement strand
ATATTCCCATAAAATATCATTTTCTAAGAGAGCAGGTCACCAATCAGATTGTTTAGGTCCATTACATTCCCACTATAGAACAAATTGCGGACATCTTTACTAAACCCCTAGCCAAGACACCATTTGAATATCTCAGACAGAAGATGGGTGTCATCCCGTCTCACATCTAAGAGAGTCCATCTTGTTAGGGGGAGTCCTGTATTGCTTGCATTTCTGATACCTCCTAAAATTAATGCAACAGCTCAGGGGGAGTGTGTTTTATTTGACATTGATGTCAAAGGGGGAGAAAAGGACAGGGGTGCCTTTGTTGCCATCAATGCCAAAGGGGGAGATTGTTGGCATGTTTTACAGGCAGTGTATGCTTGTCATTGATGGAAAGTACAACAACAATAATGACTTGGGTACAGGAAGGATGTGCTAGGTGGGCAGCATAAGTCTTTTGGCAAGACGATGCAGAACTGGCTTGACAAGATGAGAGTATGCAAATGTATTCTTGTTCATTTGATGGAAAACAAGCAGGTAAGGAAGACCAACAACACAACGATGATCGAATAGCAAGATCTAAGTTTTGGTCAAACTTCATTTCAGAGTTTTTCGACTACAGGGATTTCGGATACCGGGAGTTGGAGATGTCAAGAAATCCCACATTAGGAGTCCCAAAATGCCGAAATGCGTAAACCCAGAAAGGTGCATCACTCGAAATGTTGAATATCAGGATTTCGGTTACCGGGAGATGGAGCGACAAGGACCCTTCGACATCAGGAGTCCTGAAATGCCAAAATGCGAAAACCCAAAAAGGCACATCACTCAGAATGTTGAATATCGGGATTTCGGTTACCGGGAGATGGAGTGACAAGGATCCTTCATCATCAGGAGTCCCGAAGTGCCGAAAAGTGAAACACTGAAATTCCAGAAGCAGACACATCATACCGGGATTTCGGATACCGGGAGATGGAGAAGTTAGAGACTCTCAACATCAGGAGTCCCGAAGTGCCAAAATACGAAATCCTGGAAACAAACACATCAACAAACCATGTCAGCAAACCATGTCAGCTAAGGACACATGGCACAATCAGGGAATGACAAGTGTCAAGCTGATTCAACATTTTGGGCACATGTAAGTCATGAATCAGAATGACACGTGGCAGTTATTCGACACGATGTCAATCCATGTGTGACGTCAGCAGGTTTACCTCACATCGGAACTTTCTATTTCAGAGTTTTACACAGCAAGCAAAAACTCCACCATCACGATGTCCCGAACTCCGAAATGTCAAAAGGGACCATTGTGTGTCTCTAAAAACTCGAAGGGAAAAACACTGAAATCCCGTCAACCATCCATCTCATTAGGTTATGTGAACCGTCCAATCACTTCGGATATTTTGTGATCATGAATTTGATAATGCTGAAGTCACGATGACTCGAAAAGGAAAAATCCTAAAATCGCAAAACCCGAAGTTACGAAATGTCGATTCGCCAAAAAGAGAAAATCACGAGTATGAACCATTGATCCGACTCCATTTCAAAGTTTCGGATACCAGAACTTGGAGGTGTCAAGAACACTTCACCACAGAAACGCCGAAATCCCGAAATGTGAAATTGCGATATACAGTTTCAAACTAGCTAGTGGTCACTGCCTATGGTCCCGTGGGGGAAGGAGCTAGTATAGACAAGCTCCTTTTTCTGGAGTTTTGTGGATCAAGACATGGAGTGTAACAAATATTTACCCCGGGGATCCCGAAATATCGAAATGCGAATTGGTGAAATAAACACAAGATCACATGAAGTCAATCCAATGGTGCAGGTGATTTTGGGCACGATCAGAGGGCTAATGTTGCTCCTCCTAGTCTAACTGCTAGAAACCATTGATGGTCTCTGCCAGAGGATTCAAAGAAATCTCTGTGTGATCACCAGAGGAGCTGCAGGGTCTCCAAGCTTCTTCCAGTGAATGAAGACGATTCTTAGAGGGAATGATAAGTGGATGAGTGTTGAAGTCTGTAACTGAAGCAGAAAGTATAAACTCGACTATGCTAGAGAAGACGAGGAGTCTCGACTGCTAGAGAGGCTGAGGAATCTCAGCATGACATCCAGTGATGTTGAACGCATGGGAAAACCACCAGAGAAGCTGAAGAGTTTCCATGATGAATAGGCAGAGCACTCGACAAGTAGAGGATGCAGAACCATGAGACACAAAGAATGCACAAGATGCACAGTGAGTATAAGAATATGGAACAAATAAGAGATTGTTGTTGTTGTTGTTGGGTGTGATGCATGTGCAAAGAAGAAGGTGGAGTGCAATAGCTGGGAGGGACAGAAGACAAATGGTGCATTGAAGAGGAATGGTGCATAGAGTATAAAATATAGAAGAACATAAAGTGCAAGGCATGCATGCAGGAAGACTGTGAGGCAGACAGAGCAGCGAAAATCTTGCAGAACAATGATGAGACTGGTAAGTTGTTGTTAAACATTATATCACTGTAATAAGTTTCAGTAACACATATTAATAATCCAAGGTGCTAGGGAGGTGCTAGGGAGGACTGGTGTCCTCAGAGGTTCAAGTGGGTGCTTGAACACATGGAGTTGTAGCTTCTTTCTAGTTGATACTATAGAAACCAAGGAGTTGGTGCTTCCTTCTAGTTGGTGCTAGAGAAACCAAGGAGTTGGTGCTTCCTTCTAGTGGGTGCTAGAGAAAACAGAGAGTTGGTTCTCTCAGCAAGTTGCATCTTGCAAAAACAGAGGTTGTAGCCTCACAATGAGTTGGTGCTCATATGTATGATAATTTAAAGAATTTAAATAATACTTATCATATAAAGAAGAAGAGGATTTTACCATGTATGGGTTTCCTCCAGAAATATCGGTCTCTGTGTTTCTCATATATGTGACTGATGCTGAATGTGACATTGTTTATTTCCCTGCATTATTGTGATCATCATTGAGTGCCTTGTAAAGATTTTAAAAGAAGCATAATTGTTTAAGCACGGTAACAACTGATTCACCTCCCCCCCCCTCTCAGTTGTCCAACAAGGTCTTCCCTAGTGCTGAAATCATTTGTTCTTTCTTACAAAATGAACCATATAAGCCCAAGTAGATTATATCCATGGAAAACAACAAGATTCCGAAGGGCTTGACTCCTCTAGAAAGTTCATTTTCATCGGGTTATGCAGGCAACAAAGAAACACATAAAGAAGAGGAGTCAAAAAAGAAAGTGGGTGAAACCATTTCCTTAAACATTGGGACACCCGATTCCCCAAAGAACGTTAAGATAGGTGCCCAATGTAGTGATGAAGAAAATTTGAAATTCACTAAGTTACTTCATGAATTTCAAGATGTTTTTGCTTGGTCTTATGAGGATATTTGTGGTTTTGATCCTGCTCTTTTACAACATGCCATTTTTATCAAGGAAGGCATAAAAACGGTTAGGCAAAAACAAAGACCCATTAACCCTGCACTTGAAGCAACTATTCAGAAGGAGTTGGAAAAAATCTTGAAGGCTAGGATAATTTTCCCTATTAAGTACTCCGAGTGGGTTTCCAATTTGGTTCACGTTCGGAAAAGAATTGGTCAGATTCAATTGTGTGTTGATATATGTGCATTGAATAGAGTGAGCATAAAAGACCATTTGCCTCTCCCTAATATGGAAATGATTTTGCAGCAAGTTGTAGGGTCACAAATGATGTCCTTCCTTGACAATTTTTCTGGTTATAATCAGATCAAGGTAAAAAGGACAGATAAATACAAAACCATTTTCATTACACGTTTGGGCACATTTTCTTACGAACGCATGCCTTTTGTCTTATCTAATGTAGGTGCCACTTTCCAAAGAGATATGCAGATAACTTTTGATGATCTGATCGGTAAGATTATTCAGATTTATCTTGATGACTTGACTGTATATTCATAGAACCGATTGGATCATTTTGGTCATCTTCGAAAGGTTCTCATGCGATGTGGGAAATTTGGCATTTCTTTAAATCCTTCTAAGTCTATTTTTGGCATTACCAAGGGAAAGATCCTTGGGTATATTGTCTCTGATTCAGGAATAAGCATAGATCCCGAAAGTATTGTTGCTATCCTAAATCTTCATGCTCCTACTTCAAAAAAGGAGGTTCAAGCCTTTATGGGCATTATCAACTTTTTCCATAGGTTTGTTCTTGATTTTGCTGTAATGGTCAAACCAATTCACAATCTTTTCAAGAAATATCACTCTCTTTTTTGCACTGATGACGTTGAAAATGCTTTCATAAGAGTTAAGAAGGCAATCAGTTCCGCACCGGTTTTGGCAAAGACAGATTTTGAGAAAGAGTTTAGTATATATACTAATGTCATAGAGGAAGTAGTCTCTCCTATCCTCATATAATGCGATGACCAGAATAACGAAAAACCAATAGCTTACATGAGTCAAAGCTTATCATATGATGAATTTAAATATTCTTATATTGAAAAACATGCTTTTTCTCTTGTTAAAGTTGTGGATAATTTTTTCCACTTTATCCTAGGTAAGCACACGTTGGTAAAAGTCCCTTTACCTGCTATCAAGTTTTTTCTCTCACAGACTTATCTTTCAGGGAATCTTGCACATTGGCTTGCCAAGATCCAGGAGAATGATTTAGCCATCATGACTTCAAAAACCATTAAGGGATGTGACTTATCCCTTCACTTGGCTCAACATGCGGAAGCAAGTGAAGAAATTGATGAATAGGATAATCCTCTGTCATCATTGTTTTATATTGATAGTCAAATCCTTCATGTAGTTGAACATCCATGGTATAAATATCTGGTGTATTACTTGCAAAATCAGAGATGTCTAGATAACTTCGATACTCATCAAAGGAGAAGGCTCAGTCTTGAATCTTCCAGATATGTCATTTTAGAAGACTTCTTATTTAAAAGATCTGTCGATGGTATGTTACTTCACTATGTAAATAATGAGGAAGCACATAAATTGTTACAAGAAACCCATGGATCTTTAGATTTTGTTATCCATGTGGGTGGCCACTTTTCTGCTAAAACTACTGCTTTTAAAATCATCAGGAAAGGGTATTATTGTCCTTCAATTTTTCATGATTCTTATAATTTTTCAAGATATTATGACAAGTTCTATAAGTTCAATGGGAAAGAATGTCTTTCTGCCATGCCTTTATAACTTGTCCTCCTTGACTTTCCTTTTTCAAAATGGGGTCTGGAATTTATCGTTCCTATTAATCCTCCATCTTCAGCAGGGTAAGTTTTTATCTTTACAACCACAAACTATTTTAGGAAATTGACTGAAGTTGTTCCACTTAAGCATTCACAGGATAAGAAGGTTATTTCTTTCCTTGAAACTAATATTTTCTCCAGATTTAGCATTCCTTTAGAGATTATTACAGATAAAATTCTTGCTTTTATTTTAGCTAGGTTGACTCAGTTTCTAGCTAAACTAGGAGTTAAACATTTTACCTCATAAGCTTATTATCCTCAAGGAAATGTGCAAGTCGAGTCTACCAAAAACAATATGGTTAGAATTATCAAGAGACTCATAGAAGATAAGCCTCGTCAATGAAAAACCCTCCTCACTTACTCCCTTTGGGCATATCACACTACCACCAAAGTGAGCACTGGTTTCACCCCCTTTCAGCTTGTTTATGGTCAAGAAGCCATTCTACCTACCGAGATGGAAATTTATTCTTTAAGGATGATGCTAGAGATGGAAGAATTGAATTCTTCTAATATACCTCAAAGGATAAATGCACTATTGGCTTTAAAGGAACAAAGGACGTTTGCCTTGGAAAACATAAAGAGAAAACAACAAATTGTTAAGACATATTTCAATAAAAGTGCAAAAGCTATCGGATTTAAGGTCAATGAAAAAGTCTTGTTGTGGGATTCATATCACACTCATAGAGGAAGGCATTCAAAGTTTCAAAAGTTATGGCTGGGTCCTTTTAAAATCGCTTTTGTCCTGGGTGCAAATTCTTATATTATAAAGGACTTGGAAGAGCGGTTATTTTCCTATAGCACCAATGGTTCCCACTTAAAACACTACGTGGAACCAACTTGAAGGTTTAAATGTTGTATGGAATTATTCTTGTATTATATTTTTGTTTCATTGCTTTGAATTTGATTTGCTATTATTTATTTCTGTTGTTTCATTTTTGTTGTTTTATTTCTTTTATTGACTTCTTTTCTTGTCAGAAATAAAATTTTGGATCGAGTTTTCCACAACAATTCTATTCTGCAAGTATTGTTAATCAATAAAAATTAGGTTACACAATTGTCATGATGTCCCCCCTTGAAGACATCATTGAAATTGCTATTTGTTTCCAGTACTGTTGTTATATAATATTATTGGTTTTTTATCCCTATTTTCTACTTTCCTTTTCTTCCCTCTGTACCGAGATTCAAAAAGAGCATACCTGAAAATTTTCTCCTTAAAGAAAAGGATGCTTTCACTATAATTAATTGAATGTTATGCATACATGAATAAGCCCCTCATACGTAACACTTTCCATGAGTTATTCCCTAAATCCCAAATCGTTTTTTCCTTTAAACCGCTCATTTCCCCTATTGCATAATCATTCTGATATACATTCCTTGATCTAATCTTCACCTGGTCTACGAAACTAGACAATATGAATTCTTAATCTGTTGGAAACATATTTCCCTGTGGAGGTGCTAGTTTGTTGACGCTTAAAATCGCAATGATGAATATTACTCACAAATGATTGCCAAGGTGGGACCCCCTTGTAGGCTTGTGGTGCTATGGTGGATATGATGCACTTATATTTTGTTTCTATTGTGGTGATAACAACACAATCTTCTATAGTTCGATGTTTCAAATTATGGTTTAAAATGTTTTGGTGACATAAGTTGGTGGTTGATTATTGCATGGCACTTGATGGTTTTGATGTCCATTCACAAATTATATTAAGGCTTCCCTATGGATAAAAGGATCATTTTCAATTTTGTTTTGACATTGCAATTAAACATGGATTAATTGTTTTACTTATGATATTGATAAGGGATGATATGTATGATTTTTCAAATAAAAGGACTATGTACAAGCCCTATTGTTATATGTAATTGTGACAAAAAAAGGGTGTATAAAACCTTGCTTCTAGACTTATGCACTTTGTTAAAATGTTATGTGTGAAGCATATGGGGTAATGTTATAGCACATGGTTTTTTTTTAAAAAGAGTTTGACAATACTTAGGGTGGCACACTATGCAATTTGTGATATGGAAACAAAATATGTGGTTGATTAAATGCTTAGAGTTATGGTGGGTTGACTGGCTTGTACGTTGAATTGAATGAGGCTGGGGAAGGAAGCGACATGCATTTACTGCACGCCACTCAAACAACCCTTGAGGCCCGCACCCTAGCCATACTTGCATTTTGTTTTTTGGCTTTGGTGGTTGTTGATGCTCCACGATTTTTGGATGTGAAGGAGGATACAGTCTAAATCTCTTTCTTGAGCAAGATTTTCTAGGTATGGTTCCTTATTTTTCCATCCATGATGGTTACTCTGCATTATGAATTGATTTTTGGCTCATAATTGCTTGAGGTATGTGTTTTTCTTAATCTTTTTGGACTGTGTATTGGTGTTGTGCTTATGGTTTCTTCTGGTGAATATTCTGACGGTTGGCCTTTTGGAGAAGAACAATGGATATACTTTGCTATGTGTAATATGTGTGTGGGTTTATTGGATAAATATCAAGAGAGGCATGCTCAATCGGCTTGATTTTTTGGGTCTGGTTCTCTGTGGAAATTTATGGTTTTTTATTTGGCAAGCTTTGAGCTTTACGCATAAGTATTACAACCAGCCTTTGTGTTAAGTTTTACCACTCCATTTTCATCTCTGTGTTTGGTTTTTAGATCCTCTAGGTTGCAATATGAACTGTTTAAAGTTCTTTCCTTGTTTTGGTCAAGTGTTGAGTTGTTAGTTATCATGGCATTGTCCTCATTATCGATGTTGCATGGAAAGCATTGCACGGTCGGGTTTAACATCACCCAAAACTTTAATGGAAGATTTATATATGCTTTTGGTTGGCCACTGGTTGTGCTTGGGCATTATTTTTATAGTGCTTTTAAGAGTTTGCTTCCTCTCGTTCTTTGTTGAAGGTGGTTAACTATCATTTGATAACCCTCATTGTCAAGATGATTGTTACATGTTACTTCTCTATGGTAAAAATTTTAAGGCACGAGTTGTCTGTGTTTTTTGAGGACTTACTCCTTTGATTGATTGTTATTACTCTATGTTCATTGTGTTTAAACCTTAATTATGATCTTGATATTGTATCAATCCAGTCGAGAGTAAAAAAACACTATGTGTGTTGCTTTGAATGGGCAAGAGTTAGTTTTATTTCTCGAATGGGTAGTTTTAAAAAATAAGTCTGTACATGCGAAATTATGAGAAGTTTGGGCTCAGAGTTATATGTTAATTGTTGAATGTTGTTTGAATCAATCCCTACATTGATTATATTTTTAAAAGAGACACATGTGTGTGAAAGGATTGGGGCCCGATTATGAGTTTGAGTGCCCAGTTGATTATGACAAACAGTTTGTAAATAATCGACAAATCATGGTTAATAATGTGCATATTCTTATTTATTTTAAAGAACAATAATTGGTTATAAATGGCTGAGATCATTGTGCATCTTCTATTGGTTTTAAAAGGAAAAGAGATTTAGCATTGGAATACAAATGGATGTGGCTCAAAGGGTTATTATGTTCATCATATTGATTGCAAGACTGTTGATAGGACTGTATATAAATATTATATATATGCAAAGGCTACTGTAATTGAGTATTTCTGGGCATATGAATTGTTTTTCTTTTAAAGTCAACAAGCGATATGTAAAATACGTGATAGTTTAGATAATGGTTTTAAAAGTGAATGCATATTGAATTATGGAGTTCTGAACTGAGTTATGTTTGATTGTTTGATTTGATTTATTTTTATATGAACATTATCCATATTTTATTGCCTCTCATGCTACCAATTTTCGCTCATTATACCACCCTCATAATTCCATTATCATTTTTGGCATCCTTGTTCTATAAAATAAATTTAAAAACTCTGTATAACAGTGACAAAAGATATGACACAACAATGGTTGGCAACTGATATTTTTGGTATTTTATTACACAATTAAATTATTTAGTGAATTGTTGAGTAGTAATCGTGTGTCTATTCCCCCTCATTATACCGCCTTTCACTCATTACACTCCCTTCATATGTCCCATGAACCCTATCACCCCCTGCTCACTTGGCAATTATTAAATAGTTTTTATGGATGGATTTACATGCATCTCATGTCAATTTATGAGCCAATTATTGTTTCATGCAAACAAAATGTCATGTATGGTCTATTAAGGGCTTAGTTACTGATGAATTGTTGCATACAAGATGAGTTTCTTCAGTAGGGGAAGTCATGGAAGAAATAATAGAGGAAGGGAAAACTGGAACAGAGGGCCTAGAAGGCCTAGATTCTCCATTCATTTTGATGTTGATCCCTAGGAATTGAACCAGTTGTTCCAAGCTGGGTTCTTTAACTAGATTGGGAAAGGAATAGTACAACCTCGACTAGATAGACCCCCCTTTTATCCTCAAAACATCCCTGGTATTCTTGTGCCTCCTCATGTGTCCTTGCAACCAAAACTCCTTGCAAATGATGGATGGCAAGAGATTGTCAATCCAGTCCTCTTTCACCATCGTGGCTACCCCAATTCATCATTATCTCCTCCACCACCTGTAAATCCTAATGTTCAAATTGCCCATGTGCATTCATTTGTTCAATCATCTCATGATAGTAAAAGGATTAAAACTGTTGTTCCCCATGTCCAAGATAAAGGCAAAGTTGTTGCCTCCCCTTCCTCTCCTTCAAATGACTCTTGAAAATCAGTGTCCTCTCGTATGCATTTGAAGGATGATTGTTCCCATATTATTATTGAGATACAACCTCAAGGTTCAAATCAACCATGGGAAGTCAAAGGGGGACAATAGTGATAAAAGAAATATTGCCTCTCAGAGTGGAAAGTATGGATTTTAATTTATGTGTTTTTATGATTGAGTTGTTGAAGACAGTGGTTTGAAGAAAGTTTGGACAACAAGCTATTTTTTTGGGGATAATGTGGATTATGTGGATGTTTACATAATTTTGGATATGATTTGAATTATTTCTGATATTTAAATATTCAAATTTTGAAGGTATTTAAGGGAGTTACAAGGTGGCATGTGTTTAAATAATTACCCAATTGTGTTTTATTTTATAATTTGAAAAGAATAAAATAATGGAGTCACAAGGGGTCCCACCTACCTAGTTATTATTAGATAAATACCCTTAGCTATTATTATTATTATTTCTCCTAAACTAAATTAGTTAAGTCAAACTAACTTAACTAAATAAAGTAGTTGAACTACTTCAACTTATTTGGAAGGCATAAAAGCTAAATGAGAAGAAGAAACAAGGGGAGAATAGAAGGAGAAATCAAGACTAAGGTTTGTTCTTTTGATTTCATGAGATAGTTTTAGTTTTCATTCATTCTTGAGTTCATTCAAAGCCTAATTCTCTTTTTGACAGCAGGGTCCTAATGTAAACAAAAAGGTTCAAAATTGAACCAAATCATTCAGATGCTTGTTTTAAAGGTGTTGATCCATCCTTGATAGTCTGTGTATACTTGTATGTGTATGGATTGAGTTTCATAGCCGATAAAGGATATTTTTCAGAGTCAAATTGGCAGCAGTATGTGGCAAGCTGATCTAGATTATAAATTTTATTTTTTACTTCTTGTTAGAGTCCTTTTGTATGGTGTTCATCAGGGATCTCTAAATTAGACTTTGGTCCATGCCCTCGCAGGGGTTTTGTAAAGAGAAAAACACTTTTGATGTCTCAGAATGAAATGAATTAGATTGTTATTCTGTCTCATTTACTTTTGGTTACTTTTTCTTTTGATCTCCATATTTACTTTCTGCAATCTATATATTTTTCAAAAACTTGTATAAATTTTTTATGTTTTTTTGCAACATTATTTTCATTAATAAATCAGCCTAAACCCTTGTAATTAATACTTGTGGATTAGGAAAATATTTTTGAGGCTATAAAACATAGGGTGGCATTCCCAACTATCTTGTCTTAGCCATGCAAGATTAGAAAATGCTTGAGTAAGATAATCCATATATTTTCCTCAACAAGCAACATTGAAGAAGAGGAACATGATATATCTACATTTGATCGAGACATTGAGAATCTGAGTGATGAAGTAAACAATGTTGAAGATGAACCTAATGATCAAATTAAAATTACCATCCCAACATTCTCTATTTCTAAAATAACAAGGATTCCTCAACGTCAAGTATTTAAAACAAAGGGGGAGATGCCTCTCCTAAGTGATAGTTGATTAAGGTTTGGACATAGTATCGATAACTAATTAGAACATGGTATTTTGTGCTTGAAGAGTGGATTAAACATTAACTTAAAGAGAGGTTAGTTTCCCTAGAGGTTGGAGGGAAGAGGAGAGAGAGATGCACCCCATATCCTTCGATGGTTTCATGGATAGGGAAAAAATGAGTAATTTGAGTGATGGGATCAATGCCTATCACTTGTCCTTCTTTTAATTTTTTTGGTTACATTAAGAAAGTAGAAGTTGTCGGATAGTGGAAGCACTCATAATTTCATAGATACAAGAATAGAACCACTGTTAAATATGTTGATCTAACCTACCTTTGGCTTTCAAGTCACGATACAAGGGGTAAAACTATCTCATGTGATGGAAATTCCATAAGATAGATTTGGATATTAATGATTACCAATTAATGTCACCAATCATGCTATGGTAATCAAAGGAGTAGAAATTGTCTCTGGAACCCAATGGTTGGGCACAATGGGTACAATGAGGTTAAACCTATAAAAAAAAATCTTAAGATTTTATAAAAAAAAAGGGGAAAAATATAACTTATATGGAATTAAGAGTCCATAAAAAAATGATTAAGAAGCGAGCATCATCCTATTTTTTACATTTCCATTAAATGGAGGTAACACCCAATGAAGTAAAGGATCTCAAAGGATTGGATAAAATACTTGGGAAATATAATACCATTTTTCTAGGATTTTTAAGGCCTCTCTACATAGGACTGCCCTTCAAGCTTGGGAAAGGGTGGTCAAACCACCATGATCGAACAACTACATATATTGTTCCAAATTATGGCTTGTTGTAATGTCCAAAGGATTTTGTGATATATTTGTTTGTTGAATTGCATTAGCTAATTAGAAATTCAATGTTGATGCCCAAATTTGATGGACTTGTGGATAGGATTTCCATTTGGTTACATAATTAGTGAATTTTTGCATAAAATACAAGAAAAGGAAGTATATGTATTGTGTTTTATGGTTGATGGAGTGATAATGTCACTTTGTTGGCTATTAGTAGGTGATGGCCCTCGAAATAGGAGCAATAATATTGATGTATCCTTGGCTTCTTACTTTACTTTTTCAACCTGGGGTTCATACAAACTTAAGAGGTTCTATGCAATGTGCATGCAGTATGCAATTGTCGGTAGTAAAGGTCTGAGACTAATCAAAGGTTGAAATGCATGAATTGTTGTAGAAATTGAGCTAACAGAAAGAAAATCTAAACTATTGCTTGAAGGAGAACAAACCAATCTGAAAGTATAGTTAATTCTAGATTGCAAAAAATAAGTATAGTCTAATGATAGGAAATAAAGCATGTTAAACTATGAATATCAACGTAGAAGATGAATGTATTCTAGTGCATAACAAAATTGTAATTAAAGAGATGTTGAATTGATGCATGAATAAAACAAATTACTTTATGTCTAATCCTTTGATCAATGATAACCATATGTGTTTAATTGTTTATTGATGTTTTCATGAAAATAATATTATGATAAAATGAAATTTAAAGCTAAAACTGTCCTACAAGAAGTTTCTACAAGAATTGTATAGTTTCTATAGGAACTGTACAATTTCTACATGAATTGTGCAATTTCTATAGGAAACTCGTACATGAAGCAAAAATGAGGCATATAAAGGTAGTGTAAGTCCTTATAAGCATAAACAAAGCTAGACTATAAGTAAATGAAGTGGATTTGAAGTTTTTGGCCTTGGGAGGCACCTAAGAGTGCTCCAAAAGGCCATTGAACATTTCTACAAGATGTCTGTTGTAACTAACTAGTTAGTGATAATCTTGACAGAAACTATAATTAATCATGAAAAACTATAGTAAGCTTCAAAAGATAATGAAATACTATCCAATCTCTAATTAACGTGCATGAAAACTACATAAATTGCAACAAGGTCCTTGAGCCCTCTTGAGTGGGCCCTACCCAAGAAGCACAAGGAGCCTTGAGAAGACTCTAATGAACTAAATGAAAAACCATATTGATTTCATTAACAATAAGAATACATCAAGAGAAAAAAGGATTTAAGTATTCAACAAAAGTCTTTAGAAAGTATCAATACAATGCTCTCAAAAATTCTATCCATCCCCCTTTCTCCCCTAGACTAGAGGTATATATATAGCTCGAGAGTTCGACCTCCCTTCCTAAATCAAGGAGAGAAGTGGGTAAATGAGGGATCTTAGCCCATTACATATGTATCTCCAATTGTTGTTGATCAAGAGTGGTCATTAATGCACAATGAGCACTTTGGAGGTACGTGGGTACAATATCCCTTGATTCTTGGTTGGAAGCTCCTTGAGGGAGAAACAATCCCTTGTTTTTAGGAGGTTTGTACCCTTGACTCAAGAGGTTCAACTTGTTTGGAGCTATACACATATTTTGGCATAGACATTAGAGAAAAAAGGTGCATTATACACAAAAATCCACCTCAAAATACATTTACTAAGCAACATGAAAAAAAAACCATGACTTACTATTAAATATGTTCAAAAACAAATATTGAGTCATATTATAGTGGAAAAATGTGCCAAAGATGAGCCTTTGGAATAGGAAATATTTTTGCTCATCAGGAGGTTCCATATATTTCATTGAATAGACATAATCCTCTATGCAATGGAAATGGATTCTTTAAAAAAATGTATAACATAGGAATGAAGGATTTCAAAAATAGTGAGTTACCTTGGAGGATATGATAGGAGTCAACGAGTGCATCCCTGAAGCACAAAGATAGGCACTAGTTGTAAGGTGACAATACAAGGTGCAAGGATAATAGAATAGTGAACTTTGATGAGGATGTAGGGATAGGTGGTTATACAGTGAGTGAGTATGTGTATGTGTGGTGACATGGAAAAGAGGAATAACCTAACATCATAAAGAGGCATATTAAATGACCTCTCCATCTCAAGAACTGCCCTCCCCTTTTCCAAATAGAGTTGATCTCAAGATTGTTGAATTGTGTGATTCTTTAAACCTTTGAACGATTGATGCATGTTGGAGAGGTGTGTTTGGAATGTCTACAAAAATATTGTAGCTATATGTATGTTGGGGAATATAATGTGTATGTAGAAAATAATTTTATATGTTGTGTTATGAATCACTATGTATTTTTGGCATAGTGGAGGATGTGCCTATTTGTTATCCAGGGCTTGTAGAAAGGAATATCCCTCCATATTCAAGCATAGTTAACTTTAATTTATATATTGCATAAAATAAAACATAGTCTTGTTGGCATGCTTGCTTGAATCTGTGACTTTTATTGTGCTAATATATTGATTTTATTACTATATCAAGATATTGTTGAAACAAACCAAGTGAATTTTTCTTAGGTGGTATTTGTTAAAATTTCTTATTACTCATATTTGTCATTTAATGAGATATATGGAGACATGCCATTTTCCATTTCGACATGGTCACTATTGGAGTGATCATATGGGACTTTTAAGTATTATCATATTTGGTGGTTCTCAAGCATACTTATACATGTGCATTTTCTTATCAACATAATAAATTTCCAATGCAATGATGTAAACCGATTTTGATAAAAGTCACTTGGTTTGTTTCAACAATATCTTGATATAGTAATTGTTGGATTACTTGGGGGGGGGGGATGAATCAGTAACATCATAATTATAATCCTTTTTCTTCAAATAATCCAAGTGTTATATAAATGTAAGAATTATTATCCAATATCAGACAATAGAAATGAACAATCACACATACATAGTACACAGGTGTTTTACATGGAAACCCAAATTTGAGGAGAGAAAAACACATAATTCGTTTTCTTATATGTCTTGAAGAATCACATTCATTAGGCACTAACTTCCTTTGTTTTCCATATGTCTTGAAGAATCACATTCATTGGAAGCACCAACTTCCTTTGTTTTCCAGCTGAAACTGGAAGGAGGCTCCAACCCCCTAGTTTCTCAGGCTACAACCTAAGGGAAGCTCCAACTCCCCAATTCTCTAGCTACAACCAGAAGGAGTATACAACCCCCTATGTTCTCCGGCTACAACCACCTGTCCTTTCCCTGTCCAACCGCCCTGAAGTAGAAGTAGAATGATGGAACCATTGTCACACTATCACTGTGAAATATACCACTGTAAACCTGTACCAATAAACCTGAACCATGCATCAACAATGCATCAACATGTACCTCAACCTGTAATCAACCTGTACCATAAACAAGTGCATCAACCATGCACCAACCTGTACCATAAACAAGTGTATCAACCGTGCACCAACCTGTACCAAACAATCTGTAATCAACTTGTACCATAAACAAGTGAAACCAACCATGTACCAAGTATGTACCAATAATGTGTCAACTACTCATCAACTATGACTCATAAATATGCACCAACATCATCAACTATACACCTCATGTATGTGCCAACTCATCAACTACTTGTCTCAAGCATGTACCCAACTTGTACCTCAACCAAAATCCCTCATCAATTTAATCATCCAAATATGATTTATAAATCTGTAATAGGCCTAGTGTATATGATCACATACCTGCAAAACTTCCTTAACTTTAAACAACAAGAGACTAGCATTTACATCAAACTTTTCTTTAGTCTCACATGACTAGTTTTGGGTTAGTCAACAACCCTAAATTGAAATAATCATAACTTTGTACATGTAATGAATAAAGATATGAAATTGATACACAATGTTATTCAGTGTGTTTTATGAAATTCCTCCAAGTGTCACTACTTGGAACCTCTCAGAAAAGTAGTTATAGAAAAAATGACATACCTTGCTGAATTTTGGCTTATTCTAGAGAGCGACCTTGTAGAGAGTGCCCCACACGGTATATTTGTTGAATCGATGTGAAACTGTTACACATCATACTACATAATGTACTCTAACCAACACATTTTTTCTTACTAAATTTAGATCTTTTATGAATAATTTATGACGTTTTTACCCGAAACACATGTTTTTAACTAGTTTTAGGACTAGCCACAAACCCTATTTTCCACGGATTGTAACTCCAAAAATGCAACGACCCACAAGATGGATTTAAAAAAAAATATACTTGGATATGTTTTCTCAATGGAATAGCAATTTCATGGTCTGAATCATTCTAGAAATTTTTTTATTGTGAACATGGTGAGATGACCTGTAAATAACATACCTTAGAAAGCATCATCAAAAGAATTTATCCTTCCTTGAATTCCGGCCTTATTTTTTTCACCTTCCCTCAGAAATTTGGCTTATATGTCCTTTGGTTATCTCAGACACCTATAGGTATTCAATATTCTCAAGTGTGTCTAAAATAAGAGAGCCTTGCCTCTTATTTATACTCTCCAAATAGCTTCCTTAAAAACATCTTCCTAGGTCACTTTGCCCACTTTCCTTATTTTAGGGTTAACTCACATCTAATTTCTCCATTAAATTTATTATTTAAATAATTTATTTTGTATTCAATTTTAATTATAGTACACTCATCAATTAACTTTATTATTTACCTTCTAAAATCTCTTAAACCACTTTGACTACTTTGACCTTTTGGGGCTTCTAGATGACATAAGAGGGTCCTCCA
>SNQJ01S0200636.1:0-16931 GCA_010110895.2 Picea sitchensis | reverse complement strand
TGTAAAACTTCTTGTCTCCTCTAACTATCTCTGCATAACTTATTGGTTGTGTTTCTTTATCTGTGGTTTTGGAGCTTGAACCTCTTTCTGTCTGATTGTATCCTAGCCTAAACTTGTCATGATGTGGCCTTTGATTGTTGATGATATTATCCAAAACCTTTGAGTTGTTCTGCATGTTTTTTTGTTTAAGGTATTTTCTCAATGTAACAACCTCTTCTTCCAATTTCCAATGATCATGTCCTTTTCTTCCAGTGGTTCTTTAAGTGATTCTTAGATTATTTTGCATTCTTCTATTTGAACCTTTAACTTAGTAATCATTTGATCTAGTTCTTCAGATTTTGAATTATGAGTGTCTTCTTTCTTGTCCAGTTTTGCCTAGAGATTTTTTTTTCTTTTATCTTTTTATAACTTCTATAGCACTCAACAATTCTTCTATGTAGTCAAATTTTGACTCTTCATATTCCTCTTCGGTGTATTCTTTATTAGAGTCTTCTATTTCCATGAATATAACTCTTTCTGTCTAACTTTCACTGACTTCATCTTCATCTCATGAGGAGATGTCTTCTTTGGTGCATAAAATTTTCTTGAAGACTTTCTTTTTGGTTCTTTTTCCTTTATATGTTTGTTTTCTATTTGAATAATCTTCTTCGTTTATTTTCTCTCTTGTGAGGAAATTTGTTATAAAAATGATCAATACCATCACAATTAAAACAAATCAATGGAATCTTACCTTTATATATGTCGTCGAATCCCTTTTTTAGTCTTCTGACAAAGTTGGTCACTTATTCATCGTCTTCCAAGATGTCACTACTGTTGCTATCTTCTTTTTCCTTTTTCTTTCCCTTTTTATTTGACTTCTTGGATGATTTGAATGCTTCTTCTTTTATACCTGGATTCTCCTATTAAGTTCTCATTTCATAGGTTGTGAATATTCCATGTAGTTCATCCATGCTTATTGAGTCTAGATCTGCTCTTTCTTTTAGTGATGAGATCTTAGGATCAAATCTCATTGGAAGAGATCTTAGTACCTTTTGAACAATTATAGATTCATCAACTTCTTCTCACGATCCTATAATTTCATTCATTGTTTCATCAACTCGTAAGAAGTACGCTTCAATATTCTCATCTTCCTTCATCATTAGCTGTTCAAATTGACCTCTGTAAGTTTGAAGCTTTTCTACATTGACTTTTGCATATCCTTCATAAATATTCTGAATTTTGTCCCAAATCTCTTTAGCAGAGCTGCAATTCATAACTTTGACATATACTGAATCACAAAGATGATTCAAAAGTGAATTTGTATCTTTTGAATTATTTAGACTGAGTTTCCTTCCACTTTCATTTGTTGGTGGAAATGATGGTTCTTTGTAACCATATAAAACTCATTTCCAAACCTCAAATCCTTGTGCTTGTACATATGTTTTCATCCTTCTTATCTAGAATGCATAGTTCTATCCATCAAACTATGGTATTCCATTTTTATACATACTGTTTCTCTCCATGATCTACCTTTCAGTGGTTAAATTGATTTTTGAAGGAACCGATTCTGATTCCAATTGTTGGATTACTGAGAGGGGGGGTGAATTAGTAATAGAGAAATGAAATCCTTTTTACCATAGTATGTAAGGGTTATTTATCTTTATGATCAATGTAACATTATCGTCCAATAAATGCAGAGTAAATAAGCCATAAACAATGAACAATCACACACATGCACAATACAACAATATTTTTATGTGGAAATCCAGTGTGGGAGAAAACCACATAATGATTTTTCTTATATGTATTTAATAATTACATTCATTGGAAGCACAAACTTCCTTTGTTCTCCAGTTGCAACTGGAAGGAGGATCTGAACCCCTATATTTTCAGGCTACAACCTGAGGGAAGCTCCAACTCCCCAATTATTTGGCTACAACCAGAAGGAGGCTACAACTCCCTATGTTCTCTGGATACAACCAGAAGGTGGCTGCAATCACTTATCCTTGCCTCGTCCTGAAATATAAGTAAGATGATGAAACCACTGTCACACTATCATTGTGAGATATATTGCTATAAACCTATACCAATTTGAGCCAATAACCTATATCCAACCTGTGCCATTGTCCTGTAACCAACCTGTACCTGTACCCTTCCTACACCAACAAAATCCAATAGGTACATGACCTATATATGATGCACATTGCGTATGTACGCGACCTGTATGTACTACAACCCATGTATGTATGTGGTCTGTCTATATTATAGCCTGTGTATTCCTTCTAAAACAAGGGTTCTCACTTTCCTAAATAACTTTGACCCTTTGTTGCCTCTGTCACATCAACCTACAACTTGTTCCAAACTATACCAAACAACTTGTACCAATCAACCATGTACACCAATCACTCACACAACCTGTACCATCACAAGTGCATCACCTATGCACATCACAATACCTCATAACCATCACCAATATCAAGATGTGATTTCACTAATATATCAAGATATCTATGCCACATCATCCATATACCATGTGTCAAAAATACTACTATTAAGTGCCTCTAAACATGTACCAAAAATGTACCAATCATGTATCAAAAACACTACTAGAAAGTGCCTCTAACAATGCAGTACACATGTACCAATCATGTATCAACAAGTCAAACTATGACTCATCAAGATGTACCAACATTACCATACCATACACCTCATGTATGTGCCAACTAATCATCTATATGTCTCAACATGTATCTCAACCATATACTAAATACATATATCAATATAACCAAAAAAGGTCCTTTATCAATACATCACACAATCCATGATTCAAATACCATAAACCCTTACATCAAACCATGTGCCAAAAACTCACTGTTATGTAGCCTCAAATGTCTACCAATCATATAGAAATACCACTAACAAAAGTCTCTCACAATGTACCATAAGATATACTAATAACACTCACCCATGTACCAACCATGTACTACACCAAATGTGCCTCAAATGAATTTTGGTTAGTTTGAGGCACATTTGGTACCAAAAGTCCAATGGTTGAGGACTTTTGGTCCTCAATTGAGATATAACTAGTAGCCTCAAATGAATTTTGGTTAGACAGTATGTACCAACCATGTACTACACCATGGTTGAGGAATTCACAACCAAAATTCCTCAACCATGTACCAAGAAATACTAGCTATATCTCAACACTTGAACCAACAAGAAATTCTAATGAATAATATCAAATATACCAACACTGTACTTTTGTAGATCTGACTTATCCATAGGTTCCATACAACCAATAACCTCTCTAGGGTAAATACTCAAACCCTCATAGCCATATCTCATGTAGACAACAAAATCCAACTACTCATAGAAATAGATAGATCTGATGTAACTGATCACTGAAAACCTTCCTAGGATCTTGCTTTTAGACTCTATATTCTTGGCATCTTCATCTTCTCAAATTTTTATGGCTTTTACCCTCATGTACGTGCCCTATTATACTGTTAACCCACATATGTATGCACCCTATTATACTATTAGCCCACGTATGTACGCACCCTATTATACTATTATCCCGTGTACATCACATAAAATAGGGTTTTTCAGTATTTCTGCAACTCAGAAACTTTTTCCGTTAATCCTCTTTCACTTCCTCAATATTACGTAACTTGATGTATCAATGTGTACCTACAATAAACCTTTTACAAAATATATATTCAATGATATTCAATAGGTGCTAATAGTAGAGCCTTTCTCTCTTATTTATACTTCCATGTAGCTTCCTCAAGGGGTTACCTTCTAACCAACTTAACCCAATTTCATTATTTTAGGGCTAACCCTTTTCTAACCACTTTTCCACTTCTAACCCACTTTGCTACAAATAGTAAATTCTCCACTTCTAGTTGTAACTAATTTATTTTTAATTATTTTCTTATTTCAACAATTTAACCCACGATTAACTCCTTAGTTTCACTCACTTGACTAGTCAACTTCTTCTAGGATCTTCCAGACTAATTTGACTTATTTTACCTTCTAGATAACTCATGAGGGTTCTCCAACTTCACAATGCCATAAATATCTAACCCTGAGGAGTTATGTGGCATTCCACATATCACTGGAAATGGCATGACATGTACTATCCATCTAGAATAGTTTTACCTGCAAATGTACTAACCTTCATACCATTATACATAAAAAAAAATTCTATCCCTTAACCATACTATTAGACTACTGAAATTTTCTACCGGACTTGCTTCAAGGGTTGAAATCAATGACAACCAACCCAATTAATCAATAATCTCCCCCTTTGGCATTGATGGAAACACTCTGATGCAACATTGAAGTCATATCTCTTATGCTCTCCCTATGATCATCGCTCCCCCTGGAAACATGCGTCTATGCTCTCTATCCAAGCATCTATCTCTCTGTCCTGCATATGGTTAAACTCCCCCCCTTTGACATCAATGGAAAATGTAACTTCTCGTCTGGGGCTACTCCCCCTAACCGAATTGCCCTTGTGGTTGTTACCATTGAATTAACTCTTACTGAAACTGCTCCCCCAACCTGAAATTTCCTCTTGGTGGTGCTTCCTCGTGTAAATATAAAAAATATAAGATAAGCATTCAAAAGAATTCATTTTGGAGTAGAAATTACTCCGAGTCTTTGGAAAATATACTCAAAGGTTTCCATTGGAAGTGGTTTTGTGAAGATATCTGCAACCTGTTCTTTTGTTCCCACATACTCAACTTTGATGTTTTTCTTTGCAACCTGTTCCCATAGAATGTGATACTTGATTAGAATTTTCTTTGTCTTTGAGTTCATCATTGGATTCTTTTAGATACTAATGGTGCTTGTAGTATCATGATGCAGGAGTATCGCTTCACCCCAACAATGTGACAACTAGCTAGCACATCAAAGTGCGCATTCAATGGAGGAGAGAGGTGCCATCCCTCTCATTTTCAAATTCAAAAATGTAATAAATTTTGTAAGGTCAAAGAGCCACGCAGATGCCTTTGTGAATGTAGTAGTTGGGGTCACCTTTAATGGTTGTCAGGATGCATATCTAGATCTAATTCAGACTAGACAACCATTTAATGTAATTCATTGTAATCAATGAGAGTAGGTGATATGGAGGGAAGAGCTCGAGGAGCCCCCTTTTGTAAAAAAAGATCTTTGATTTCTATTTAGAGTAGAAGAGAGTAGAATAGATAAGGACAGAGGATAGGAGAGGAGAGATGAGACTCTGTTGCAGTCAGAGCTTGAACACATTGTAATCAGGCATTCTGAATATTAATACAAAGAGCAGTTTTTCCTTCACATGAGTCTTTGTGTGTTTTATGCATTTGAATTTCATTTATGTTTTTTTATGCTCTAGATGTATGCTGTTTCCATCTGCAGGGATAGAAACAATTCGTTGTCATTGGGTTCTTTGATTTTTGTCTGGTTTCTTTGTGGTTTCATGCAAGAGGTTGTGTGACAAAGTGCTGAGGACTATGTGAGCCAGTGAAAGAGTGCACATATGGATTTTGTGTGGGATTCAAACGAAGACGTGCCAGGAGGGAGCACCAGAGGAATCATTAACTCAAGGGATAATCCTCAAGGTTACTGAATACCTTGGAGGTAATACTGTGTAGAGGAAGGCACAAAGATGATGCAAGAGCATCTCTCCATGTCAGCCAACCAACCAACCAGCCACGTCCGCGAATTCAAATCGCGCATTGAAGAAGAGGCACAACCTCATTTAACATTTGAATTCAATGTAATTAATGTTTTAGGCTGGTGAGCCATGGAAGCCATTCCTTTGTGCAGGCATTAGGTAGATTGACCATTAATGTTTTGAATGGCTGAGATCTAGATCCGATTCTAGACTAGACAACCATTGAATGTAATTTATTAGAGTAGGTAAATCCTGAAGGGAAGCGCTCGATTGAGCCCCTAAGGTAAAAGAGATTTTCATATCTCATTTTGAGTTAGTTGAGATAGAAGTTAGTGAGCTAGGATAGATGAGAAGAGAAGAGCCGAGAGAGCTTAGGAACACCATTGTAAGTTCAGGCATTTGCCATTGTTAATATAAACTAGAAGCAGTTTTTCCTGCATGAGTTCTGTGTTATATGGATTCCTGTGAGTGTTTCTTTTATGTTGTGAATGTATGTTGTAATTGTGCATTTGTAGGGTTTGTTTGATTTCAAGAGAAGGTCTTTGAGGCTTCACACCAGGAGGGTGTGACAGAACACTATGAGTTTTGAGAGCCGTGCACAGAGGATGCACTTCTGAACACTGCGGGTTCAGACAAAGGCATGCTGAGGCACATAAGCTGAAGTCAACAACTCAGGAGAAGACCTCAAGGTTGCTGAACACATTGGAGGTGAGGCTGTGTATGAGAAACACAGTTGCGGACAAGATTCTGCTGTGAATTCTGTAGAGCTCTGCCAAGTGGGCATTGAGCATACGCAAGGGTTGCGTTGGGGAAGAACTCTGCTGTGAGTTCTTAAGAGGAACCAAAATCGTTGAGGATTATGAGAGCTCTTCCAGGAGGGCATCGTGCAAGTGCAAGGAGTGCACAAAAGGGGACAAAACTGCTAAATGTTCTGTGAGAAGACACTCTGCCAGGAGGGCATTTGAGTTAGTGTGCAGACAGGCTCAACAAACAATTGCTTGAGCAGAAGTATAGCCAGGAGGGCATCCATTTCATTCTCCATCTGAGGGAGAAGAAAGATAAAATCCCTTAGGGGTCTGAGCGTTTGTAGAAGCTCAGGAGGGACAACACCAATGTGTTCGCAAGGAGAATCTGCAAGGAGTGCAGAAGTTGAAGGATCCTCCAAGGATTCAAAGAATAAGCTCAGGAAGGGGTCAACGTTTATACACCCGCGGCAAGAGCTTAGAGTCGAAGAGCTCGCAGATGGAAAAGAATACCAAGGTTGAAGCCTTGGAGAAATTCGAATTCTTCTAAGTGCAGGAAGAAGGTGCGTAGGGAGCTCAGGAGGGAGCAACAGTAGCCATCGGATCGGGTGGAGAAAGAAGATCTGGACCATTGATTTTCACGTCCAGAGAGCGCACACAGGAGAAAACGATCTGAGTCGTCGGATCTGGATCAGATAACCGACAGCCGTTAGATCGGCAGAAGCTGCATGGTGGTTAAGCCATCGGGATACCGGAGACTTGGGAAATCGGGATTCTCGAGGGCAAGAGAATTGAGACATCAAAAGTCTCGAAACCCCGACACGAGATCAGAGCCGTCCGTCTGAGGAGAAGACACGTGTCGCGTGATCGTCCAGTTCGGAGATCCGGACAATAGACGTCGGGATATTGACCATCGGGAAATCGAAGTTCCTGAGGTCGAAGGCAACAGGGCATCGAAAGTTGCAAAATCCTGAGAGAGATTGGGACCGTCCATTTTGGAAGGGACGTGTGGCAGCAATCGGAGCTGCCGGGGAAAATTTGACAGGAGCCATTGATCGACATTTTGATCATTGGGAAATCGGGGATCCCGGTGACAAGGTGTGCATGCATTTTGGAATCACGAATCGCGAAACCCCGACGAGTGGAGGCCAACTGTCAATACCTCAGAAAGGGGGAGAGCCCGTTGTGTGAGGGCCAACATTCAGCGTAATAGAGAGTCAGGATTCAGAGAATCGGGGATTCCGTGGTTGTAAAAACTTTGCATTTTGGAATCGCGAACCCCAAAACCCCAACGAGAGGTTTGACTACAGTCACAGGGTACTGGTCACTTGGACCAGGAGATGAGACAAGAGGGCTAGCATATGAAGGAACATATCAGGGATTGGCATATCGCGAGTCCCGGGGACGATTGCATTTTGAAATCGCAAACCCCGAAACCCCGATGGGGAGCCATAAGACTGTGATCTTGTGAACACAGTCGTATGGACCAGGGCATAGCTGGAAGGGGCTAAGGCCGAGATGAGAGCTCATCGAGAATCAGGGAATCGAGAGTGCTGAAACTCTTGACAGCAGAAACCCCGAAACCCCGAAGTCCGATATTCAGATTTCTGTGGGGAATTTGTTCGTGGTTCGGTGCAGAGGCCGAGACAGGGAAAGAAGAAAGGACCTGTGGATTTGGATTTTTCACAGGGATTCCCTTGGAGGAATCTAAAGAGCCACTTCAGCTCAGGAAAAGGGATTTAGAATCGATCCTGTGAGCAGGAGGTGCGTGCAGAGACCCTGCGGGGTATGCACGTGCGAACATATCACTGCATCAAGTGGTAAAAGAAGGGGAAGAAAACATTTTCTTTGCTGATCTGTGGCAACAGATTGAGGCCCTGGAAGAGAGGGTGAAGGTGCAGGGTGTGCAAATCCAACAGGTAAAGTTGGAAACAGATGAAGAAGGCATGGGAGATCATGGTGATCTGCCCATGTGCCAAAAATTTTTGCAGTTGAGGAGACTGCACGAGAAGAACCAGCCATGGGAGCAGCTGAATGAAGTGATCGAGGAGATCATAGAGCTGATGATCCAATCAGCAAAGGATGCCAGCAAGGAGCAGCTGAGCAAAAGAAAGGAAGCAGCAGCAACAACAACAGAGTAGCAGCAACAACAACATGGAGCAGATGGGAAGCTCCAAAGACTTATTTGGGATCCAGGAGGATTTCCAACAACTTAGAGGGGAAGCGCATGAGCAGGAGATCATGATTTTGCAGCTGAGGAGTTTGATGCAAGAGAATATCTCCACGTCAGCCAGCCAACCAGCCAGCCACGTCTGCGAATTCAAATCGCGCATTGAAGAAGAGGCGCAACCTCATTTAAAATTTGAATTCAATGTAATTAATGTTTTAGGATGATGAGCCATGGAGGCCGTGCCTTTCTGCAGGCGTTAGGTAGATTGACCATTAATGTTTTGAATCGCTGAGATCTAGATCCGATTCTGGACTAGATAGCCATTGAATGTAATTTATTAGAGTAGGTAAATCCTGGAGGGAAGCGCTCGATTGAGCCCCTCAGGTAAAAGAGATTTTCATATCTCATTTTTAGTTAGTTGAGCTAGAAGTTAGTGAGCTAGGATAGATGAGCAGAGAAGAGCCGAGAGAGCTCAGGAACACCATTGTAAGTTCAGGCATTTTCCATTGTTAGTATAAACCAGAAGCAGTTTTTCCTGCATGAGTTTTGTGTTATATGGATGCCTGTGAGTGTTTCTTTTATGTTGTGAATGTATATTGTAGTTGTGCATTTGCAGGGTTTGTTTGATTTCAGGAGAAGGTCTTTGAGGCTT
This sequence comes from Picea sitchensis, assembly GCA_010110895.2. Classification (NCBI taxonomy): domain Eukaryota; kingdom Viridiplantae; phylum Streptophyta; class Pinopsida; order Pinales; family Pinaceae; genus Picea; species Picea sitchensis. Next base: position 7,728 of record SNQJ01S0200636.1, on the reverse strand, counting down.
CGTACCAGGAGGGTGTGACAGAACACTGTGAGTTCTGAGAGCCGTTCACAGAGGATGCACTTGTGAACACTGCGGGTTCAGATAAAGGCGTGCTGAGGCACAGAAGCTGAAGTCAACAACTCAGGAGAAGACCTCAAGGTTGCTGAACACGTTGGAGGTGAGGCTGTGTATGAGAAACACAGTTGCGGACAGGATTTTGCTCTGAATTCTGTAGAGCTCTGCCAAGTGGGCATTGAGCATATGCACGGGTTGCGTTGGGGAAGAACTCTGTTGTGAGTTCTTAAGAGGAACCAGAATCATTGAGGATTCTGAGAGCTCTTCCAGGAGGGCATCAAGCAAGTGCAAGGAGTGCACGAAAGGGGACATAACTGCTAAATATTCTGTGAGAAGATACTCTGCCAGGAGGGCATTTGAGTTAGTGTGCAGACAGGCTCAACAAACAATTGCTTGAGCAAAAGTATAGCCAGGAGGGCATCCATTGCATTCTCCATCTGAGGGAGAAGAAAGATAAAATCCCTTAGGGGTCTGAGAATTTGTAGAAGCTCAGGAGGGACAGCACCAGTGTGTGCGCGAGGAGAATCTGCAAGGAGTGCAGAAGTTGAAGGATCCTCCAAGGATTCAAAGAATAAGCTCAGGAAGGGGTCAACGTTTATACACGCACGGCGAGAGCTCAGAGTCAAAGAGCTCGCAGATGGAAAAGAAGACCAAGGCTGAAGCCTTGGAGAAATTTGAATTCTTCTAAGTGCAGGAAGAAGGTGAGCAGGGAGCTCAGGAGGGAGCAACAGTAGCCGTCGGATCAGGCGGAGAAAGAAGATATGGACCGTTGATTTTCACGTCTAGAGAGCGCGCACAGGAGAAAACGATCTGAGTCGTCGGATCTGGATCAGATAATCGACAGCCGTCAGATCGGTGGAACATGCACGGTGGTTAAGCCATCGGGATATCGGAGACTCGGGAAATCGGGATTCTCGAGTGCAAGAGAATTGAGACATCAAAAGTCTCGAAACCCAGACACGAGATTAGAGCTGTCTGTCTGAGGAGAGGACACGTGTCGCGTGATCGTCCAGTCCGGAGATCCGGATACTAAACGTCGGGATATTGACCATCGGGAAATTGGAGTTCCTGAGGTCGAAGGCAATGGGGCATCGAAAGTTGCGAAATCCCGGGAGAGATTGGGACCGTCCATTTTGGAAGGGACGCGTGGCAGCAATCGGAGCCGACGGGGAAAAGTTGACAGGAGCCATTGATCGACATTTGGATCATCGGGAAATCGGGGATCCCGGTGACAAGGTGTGCATGCATTTTGGAATCACGAATCGTGAAACCCCGATGAGTGGAGGCCAGCTGTCAATACCTCAGAAAGGGGGAGAGCCCGTCGTGTGAGGGCCAACTGTCAGCGTAATAGAGAGTCAAGATTCGGAGAATAGGGGATTCCGTGGTTGTAAAAACTTTGCATTTTGGAATCGCGAACCCCGAAACCCCGACGAGAGGTTTGAATACGGTCACGGGGTACTGGTCACTTGGACTAGGAGTTGAGCCAGGAGGGCTAGCGTATGAAGGAACATATCGAGGATCGACATATCGCGAGTCCCGGGGACGATTGCATTTTGACATCGCAAACCCCGAAAACCCGATGGGGAGCCATAAGACTGTGGTCTTGTGAACACAGTCGTATGGACCAGGGCATAGCTGGAAGGGGCTAAGGCCGAGATGAGATCTCGTCGGGAATCGGGGAATCGAGAGTGCTGAAACTCTTGACAGCGGAAACCCCAAAACCCCGAAGTTCGATATTCAGATTTCTGTGGGGAATTTGTTCGTGGTCCGGTGTAAAGGCCGAGACAGGGAAATAAGAAAGGACCTGTGGATTTGGATTTTTCACAGGGATTCCCTTGGAGGAATCTAAAGAGCCACTTTGGCTCAGGAAAAGGGATTTAGAATCGATCCTGTGAGCAGGAGGTGCGTGCAGAGACCCTGCGGGGTATGCGCGTGCGAACATCTCACTGCATGAAGTGGTAAAAGAAGGGGCAGACAACATTTTCTTTGCTGATCTGTGGCAACAGATTGAGGCCCTGGAAGAGAGGGTGAAGGTGTAGGGTGTGCAAATCCAACAGGTAAAGTTGGAAACAGATGAAGAAGGCATGGGAGATCATGGTGATCTGCCCATGTGCCAAAAATGTTTGCAGCTGAGGAGACTGCACGAGAAGAACCAGCCATGGGAGCAGCTGGATGAAGTGATCAAGGAGATCATAGAGTTTATGATCCGATCAGCAGAGGATGCCAGCAAGGAGCAGCTGAGCAGAAGAAAGGAAGCAGCAGCAGCAACATCAGAGCAGTAGCAGCAGCAGCATGGAGCAGATGGGAAGCTCCAAAGACTTATTTGGGATCCAGGAGGATTTCCAACCACTTAGAGGGGAAGCGCATGAGCAGGAGCTCATGATTTTGCAGCTGAGGAGTTTGATGCAGAAGCATCTCTCCACATCAGCCAGCCAACCAGCCAGCCACGTCCGCGAATTCAAATCGCGCATTGAAGAAGAGGCGCAACCTCATTTAAAATTTGAATTCAATGTAATTAATGTTTTAGGATGGTGAGCCATGGAAGCCATGCCTTTGTGAAGTCGTTAGGTAGATTGACCATTAATGTTTTGAATGGCTGAGATCTAGATCCGATTCTGGACTAGACAACCATTGAATGTAATTTATTAGAGTAGGTAAATCCTGGAGGGAAGCGCTCGATTGAGCCCCTCAGGTAAAAGATATTTTCATATCTCATTTTGAGTTAGTTGAGCTAGAAGTTAGTGAGCTAGGATATATGAGCAGAGAAGAGCCGAGAGAGCTCAAGAACACCATTGTAAGTTCAGGCATTTGCCATTGTTAATATAAACCAGAAGCAGTTTTTCCTGCATGAGTTCTATGTTATATAGATACCTGTGAGTGTTTCTTTTATGTTGTGAATGTATGTTGTAATTGTTCATTTGCAGGGTTTGTTTGATTTCAGGAGAAGTTCTTTGAGGCTTCACACCAGGAGGGTGTGACAGAACACTGTGAGTTCTGAGAGACGTGCACAGAGGATGCACTTCTGAACACTGCGGGTTCAGACGAAGGCGTGCTGAGGCACAGAAGCTGAAGTCAACAACTCAGGAGAAGACCTCAAGGTTGCTGAACACGTTGGAGGTGAGGCTGTGTATGAGAAACACAGTTGTGGACAGGATTCTGCTCTGAATTATGTAGAGCTCTGCCAAGTGGGCATTGAGCATACGCACGGGTTGCGTTGGGGAAGAACTCTGTTGTGAGTTCTTAAGAGGAACCAAAATCGTTGAGGATTCTGAGAGCTCTGCCAGTAGGGAATCGAGAAAGTGCAAGGAGTGCACGAAAGGGGACAGAACTGCTAAATGTTCTGTGAGAAGACACTCTGCCAGGAGGGCATTTGAGTTAGTGTGCAGACAAGCTCAACAAACAGTTGCTTGAGCATAAGTATAGCCAGGAGGGCATCCATTTCATTCTCCATCTGAGGGAGAAGAAAGATAAAATACTTTAGGTGTCTGAGCGTTTGTAGAAGCTCAGGAGGGACAACACCAACATGTGCACGAGGAGAATCTGCAAGGAGTGCAGAAGTTGAAGGATCCTCCAAGGATTCAAAGAATAAGCTCAGGAAGGGGTCAGTGTTTATACACGCGTGGCGAGAGCTCAGAGTCGAAGAGCTCGCAGATGGAAAAGAAGACCAAGGCTGTAGCCTTGGAGAAATTCGAATTCTTCTAAGTGCAGGAAGAAGGTGCGCAGGGAGCTCAGGAGGGAGCAACAGTAGCCATCGGATCGGGCGGAGAAAGAAGATATGGACCGTTGATTTTCACGTCCATAGAGAGTGCATAGGAGAAAATGATCTGAGTCGTCGGATCTGGATCAGATAACTGACAACCGTCAGATCGACAGAAGCTGCACGGTGGTTAAGCCATCGGGATACCGGAGACTCGGGGAATCGGGATTCTCGAGGGCAAAAGAATTGAGAGATCAAAAGTCTTGAAACCCCGACACAAGATCAGAGCCGTCCATCTGAGGAGAGGACACGTGTCGCGTGATCATCCAGTCTGGAGATCCGAACACTAGACGTCGGGATATTGACCATCGGGAAATCAGAGTTCCTGAGGTCGAAGGCAACGGGGCATCGAAAGTTGCGAAATCCCAGGAGAGATTGGGACCATCCATTTTGGAAAGGACGCATGGCAGCAATCGGAGCCGCCGGGGAAAAGTTGACAGGAGCCATTGATCAGCATTTGGATCATCGGGAAATCGGGGATCTCGGTGACAAGGTGTGCATGCATTTTGGAATTGCGAATCGCGAAACCCCGACGAGTGGAGGCCAGCTGTCAATACCTCATAAAGGGGGAGAGCCCGTCGTGTGAGGGCCAACTGTCAGCGTAATAGAGAGTCGGGATTCAGAGAATCGGGGATTCCGTGGTTGTAAAAACTTTGCATTTTGGAATCGCGAACCCCGAAACCCCGACGAGAGGTTTGACTATGGTCACGGGGTACTGGTCACTTGGACCTGGAGCTGAGCCAGGAGGGCTAGCGTATGAAGGAACATATCGGGGATCGACATATCGCGAGTCTCGGGGACGATTGCATTTTGACATCGCAAACCCCGAAACCCCGATGGGGAGCCATAAGACTGCGGTCTTGTGAAAACGGTCGTATGGACCAGGGCATAGCTGGAAGGGGCTAAGGCCAAGATGAGAGCTCGTCGGGAATCGGGGAATTGAGAGTGTTGAAACTCTTGACAGCGGAAACCTCGAAACTCTGAAGTCCGATATTTAGATTTCTGTGGGGAATTTGTTCGTGGTCCGGTGGAGAGGCCGAGACAGGGAAATAAGAAAGGACCTGTGGATTTGGATTTTTCACAGGGATTCCCTTGGAGGAATCTAAAGAGCCACTTCGGCTCAGGAAAATGGATTTAGAATCGATCCTGTGAGCAGGAGGTGCGTGCAGAGACCCTGCGGGGTATGTGCGTGCGAACATTTCACTGCATCAAGAGAGGATACAAAATTACTAAATATTCTATGAAGCTCTGCTAGTTGGGCATCGAGCAAGTGGAAAGATTTCATGAGAAGGACTCTATTTCAAGTTCGGGGATAAGAGAAGTGTCTAGGAGAAGACAGTTACAGAGTTTCTGAACACTCTGTAGACTCAGCAAGACGTGCTTGAGCAGAATTTTCCAGGAGGGCACTTATATCCTTTCAAGGAGTGAAAGGAGACAGAGTTATTGAATAATCTATAGGAAGACCTGTGCAAAGAGTGCACTAGGCCAACACTTGGATGAAGTGTTGAGATACAACCATCTAGAGGCTAGTCGAAGCATAAGGAGAAAACACAGAGTAAACTTGTTTGAAGTTCCAAAGCTCAGGAGGTTGAGCGCAAAAGTGTGCCAGGAGGAGCACCAGGAGTCTTCTAAGGAAGCAGAGGGTTTAGTCCCTTAGAACTGAATAAGTTCATAAGCTCAGGAGGGATAGCACCAGGAGTGTGCAAGAGTGGACTTATTTTAAGTCCCGAAGCTCAATAGGAGTAGCGTGAAGTCACACACCGAGTGTAATTGTGCGAAGGGTCGAGGTCGAGATTCATCACCTAAGCTCAGGAAGAATAGTTCCTTTGTGTAAAAAGTTCCAACAGAGACGAACAACAGGCCGAGACACTTCGAAGTGCAAGCCTCAGACAAAGCTTAGGAGGAAAAGTACAACTGATGTTGGATCGACACTGGGAGAGAATATCTGGACCATTTAATCCACGTCCAGACACAGGAGGAACACACATAGGGAAGATCAGATATGGGCCACCGGATCTAAGCGTAGAGGACCAACAACCATTGGATCTAGAGGAAAGCACGTGAGAATTAATCCTTGCGTGTACATGGGGATAGACTTTGCGAAGTTGCAAAGTCCTGAAAGCATGAGAACCCTCCTTCATCGGAGGACAGGTGGCGAAGATCTAGAAGCCATCGGGGTTTCAGAATTCAGGAGGTTAAGCGTGGCGAAGAGAGAGAACTCGCGATAGTATCTGGACCATTGGATCATGGGGAATTGTGGACCGTTGATCTAACGCCCCAGAATATCGACATTTCAGGAGTTGGGAGAACAAAGGTGAATCACATCGGGAATCCCTGATACATGAAATCTCGACGTGATCGAAGTTTCGGCCCCAGGTCACAGCCGAGGGTCACATTAGTAGAAATTAGGGGAGGATCTAAGGATCCGCTAGCCCTTGTTGGGGTTTTGAGACTTGGAGGAGCGGGGTGTTTTGCATTGGAATACCTGAAATCGCGAAATGCGATGCGCCCTTGGTGGGATAAGCCAGTGGTCATGGGTAGTGGTCACGCGGGAAGGAGCTCGTGCTCAGTGCTTGTTCGTGCAGGGTGGAGTTTAGAAGGACCTGTGGATTTGTTGAAGGTTATAGCAGGGAACTACTGAGCTACTTCATCTTGGGGAGTTTGGAGAACGATCCTTGACTGGGAGGTCAGCGGACTCTGTCGAGATAGAGGTAGGGGGTCTGCATAAAGTGGTATCAGAGAAGAATTTTGTCTATATATTTCAGGCGAAGGAGATAGAGGAGAGCTTGCACATAATTGATTTATGTAGGGTAAGGAAGGAAGACACCAAAGAGGTGACAGTTCGATACCATTTGGTGGTATCAAAGGCTGAAGACAAAGTATTGATGCTCTGCGCATAGAGATCTGTTTGCATGAAGGCAACATACATTTGACAACCAAGAGAGATGAACCCAGAGAGGAAAAAGATGGCTATTGAAGGCCCTGGATGTGGTCCAAGAGGAGACCGTCAGTAGAAAATCAAGGCTGAGACAGACAAAGAGCTCAAAAAGATAAGGGCACGAATGGAACAACTTGTGTTTAAGGTGAAACAGGGTACTAAAGTGCATTGGGTATATGATTGGCCCATGAAGAAGAAAGAAAAATGGCCCGTTCAGAAATTGCTGGCCAAAGGATAGCAAAAGATGTTGAGAGGACAGCTGAGGCGTGTTGAAATCCTCAGAGATGAAGAGGAAGTAGTTCACATCTATGAGCCGGAAGTTGGAAAGAGCATCAACGATGAGCATAAGAGACCTGAGAAGGATCTCAAAGACTATCAAGAGGGCAGTGGTGAAAATACATATTGCCAGGTGGACAAGGAAGAGAATATGAGCTCATAGGTGAGTTCATATCAACAAGGAGAGATGATGAAGAAGGATAAAAAATGCATTCTGATCATTGGAGGAATTGAGGTATTCCTTCCATATATCCCAGTCGAGGCCAAAGCCTGTGTTTCAGTTGCAACAACAACGGAAGAAAGATAACCAACTGTGACTATCAAGGAGAAAGAAGGAATGAAGCAGATGTTGATATCTGCCTCGACAAAAGAAGATCATGTAGATAAGATGCTCACTCCATGGGATAAGGAGTTAGATATGCTAGAGGATTGGGTGAACCATCCAGAGCTAGTAGATGAATGCCATGAGCATACAATCATGCAGATTTTGGGAGAAGAGCATTCATAGAAATTGCTTGAAAATTTCAGCCAGGGAGCTAAATAGATGATGACTGTAGTGCCAAGGCATGCAACATAAAATGAAGTATAATTCCAGTCTGGGGAGCAGCTGGAAGAAGTTGGAGTTCAACTAGCGCAAGGAGAAATGGCAGAAGCTAATCTGTCAGAGAAGGTGAATGAACAACATGTCAGTCAAGGTGAGACT
>SNQJ01S0200635.1:2204-16948 GCA_010110895.2 Picea sitchensis | reverse complement strand
CAAATATCCCACTCCCTGACTCAATCCGGAGTCCAAGGGAGTTGCACCGATGCCTCTGCATCCTCAAGGTCCAAAACCCTGCACACTCAATGAAACTGAGTCAATAGCACCTGTATATAGCAATAGTAAAACATCATGTCATCAATCATGACGCATCATCATCAAGTTTAAGTGGTTCATCATCATAAAAATCCAGATCACTTGCGAGCAAGTGTCCTCAAAGTATAAGTTTTGTCAGTGCGCCAGAGCGGGATGTTACAAAGAATTTATCCTCCCTTGAGTTTCAGCCTTCTTTACTTCAGCTTCCCTCTGAAATTCACCTTAGATATCCTTTGGTTACCTCAGTCACTTGTAGATATTCAATATTCTCAAGTGTGATTAAAATTAGATACGCTTGGCTCTTATTTACACTTTTATGTAGCTTCCTCAAGGGGTTACCTTCTAACCATCTTAAACCACTTTCTTTATTTTCGGGAAAACCCATTTCTAACCACTTGTACACTTAGTAATTTCTCCATTAACTTTATTATTTAAAAAAAATCTTTTGTATACACTTTGACTTATACTACACTCATCACTTCACTTTATTATTTACCTTCTAAAATCTCTTAAACCCACTTTCTTTATTTTAGGGCTAACCCACTTCTAACCACTTGTCCACTTAGTAATCTCTCCATTAACTTTATTATTTAAATAATTTATTTTGTATCCACTTTGACTTATATAACACTCATCACTTCACTTTATTATTTAAATAATTTCTTCTTTGCAACCACTTTGACTATTTTGACCTTTTGGGGCTTCTAGATGACTCATGAGGGTTCTCCAACTTCACATGCCCATAACTCTCTAACCATGAGGAGTTATGTGACGTTCCACATATCACCGAAAATGAAATTACATGTACTATCCATATATAATAGTCTTACATTCAAATATATTAAAAATCATACCATTATACATCAAACAATATTGGGTCCATTACTCAAACCTTTGTGTTACCAGACTTTCTTCAAAGGTTGACATCAATGACAACCAACCTAAATAATCAACAGTGGGGGTAGGGAGGTTTAGAATGGAAGTAATCCTCTCAGGATCTATAATTATCCCTGAATCAGAAGCAATGTGACCGAGAAGCTTACACTCCATGATGCCAAAAATAGATTTAGAAGGATTTAAAGAAATGCCAAATTTTCTGCAGCACATGAAAACTTTTCTAACATGACCGAAATGATCCAACTTGTTTTTAGAATAAAAAACCAAATCATCATGATAAACTTGGATAGTCTTACCGATTAGATTTTCAAAATATGTCTTCATACCTCTTTGAAAGGTGGCACCTGCATTAGATAATCCAAAATACATACGTTCATAAAAAAATGTGTCCTAACGTGTGGTAAATGTGGTTTTATATCTATCAATCCTTTTTATCTTGATTTGATTATATCCAAAAAAACCTTCAAGTAAGGAAATCATTTGAGGCCTTGCAACCTATTGTAAAATCATCTCCATATTAGGAATATAAAAATGGTCTTTCACATGTGCCTTGTTTAATGCACGAAAATCAACACATAATCTGATCTGACCAGTGGTTTTACGAACATGGACCAAATTTGAAACAAATTTAGAATACTTAACTAGAAATATTATATGATCTTTCAATAGGTCTTTGCCTTTGCCTAACTAGTTTTTCGCCTTCTTTTATAGGAATGACATGTTGTATGAGAGTAGGATCAAAACCACAAAGATTCTCATATGACCAGGAAAAAACATCTTCAAACTCACAGAGTAGTTCCATGGATTTATCTTTCTCTTCATCATAACATTGGCCACCTAATTTAATGATCTTTCGAGATTCAGATGTCCCAATATTCAAGGAAATAATATCACCAAATTTCCTTTTTGACTCCTCTTCCTTATGTGTTTCTTTGTTGCCTACATCACTTGATGAAAATTAACTTTCTAGGGGAGTCAATCCTTTAGGGAATTTTTTATCCTTAACAAATATGATTTCTTTGGTCTTAAAAGGTTCATTTTTTATGAAAGCGCAAATACCTTCATCACTCAGGAAAACTTTCCATGATTCTACTTTGTCGGGGAGGTGAGGACGGTATAGAGATTGGAATGTACAATTAGGTCTTTGAGGTAAATTTTGATGATCAGGGGAAGATGAAAAAAAAAATAATCTATAATAAATTGAATTAAGTTCCCGTTTAATGTGAGTGATGTTAAATGATAACAAATTTGAAATCAGTGGACATCCAAACATCCTGGGTATAACGCTTAAGTAACTTATTGTTTGGTACATAAATATTTCATGCAAGGTTCACAACAAGTTCAGAATCACCAAATACTGTAAGGTGGACACAACTAAGGTTATATGCATTTTTAATACCCAACAATAAGGCCTCAAACTAAACAACATTGTTTGCACAAGAAAATTCCATCCTATAAGAGAAATTGTGATTTTTTACTATAGGAGAATATAGAATGATGTCATCTCCATTACCTTTGTTTGAACATGATCCATCGAAATGCATGTACCACATGCCATCATAAAAATAAATTGGTTGAAGTATAGTGTCACCTTCATCAACAAATATAGAGTACACCCCCAAATATTCTTCGAGATAATTTACAATGGGTTGGGGAACACTCTCTATATAAGGTGAAATTATTCCTTCCGTAAGAACTATAATGTTCTTTCCATTTCGAGGGTTGGAAACATGTGTTCCATAAAGTGAAAGGTATCCACCAATTAAGGATTACTAGTCCCTTCCCAAAATAATTGAGTAGTTACTCATCAACATGTCAATTACTTGGATATTGAGAGTTGTCCTTATCTCGAGATGTGCACACAAAACTAAGGTTACATCCTTGATTTCACCTATAGTTGATTGCTGCAGATTATTGTAAGAGAGCATGCTTCTAGAATTATCATTGGTACAAGATAAGCCAACCTCTTCCATGATAATTTTCGACATCACACTTGGACCAGACCCACAATCAATTAGGCAACAGTGGGATATTTTATCCATGATTTTTACGGAGATATAGAAAGGGTTTTTTTTAAAGGGTTACTAATGTTATTTACATATATTCTATTTATAGTTGAATCTTATTCCTTTGAATCTTCAAATAGATTAGATATAGTGGAAACCTTACCTTCCATAAAGTTCCTAGTTTGTGTCTATTATTTTGGGAGGACAACCATGTCCAAATGGGTAGCATCAACTTTGATATTAGACAATTGGTTAAGGATATTGTAGTTAGAAGAGGGAAGAGGAGAAGATAGTCCTTGATCACTTGAAGTTATCACAGTTTGTGTATCATCACTCTGAGAAGATGATCTTGGGGCAGAAGAAGTGTGGGGAAGATCAAATTTTTTCTTGGAAGTGTAAGTTTTATTCCTAGTATTGAATACCATAACATCCTCTAGTTCATCCCAATCTAAAACAACAATCATTGTATCAGGCATTTTTCCAAAGATATTTTCTATAGAATTTACTTTAACTTCGCAGGTATTCTCATCATGATTTTGTTCATAGAGGTTACACAAAGTTCAATTCATTATGGCCTTTGTCTAAAAATTTCTTTCATTAGTATTTCTAAAAGGACCTAGGGAAGAAGAAGAATCCCCAATGGAAGAGGAAGAGGAAATTCCTTTTCATTCGTAGGCTATCATCCTATTATTCATATCTTACATGAGTTGTAGAATGGTAGAAATGTATGTTTTCTTGACCAAGTCTCCCTTAGGAAGACCTGTTCTTTCAATTTTTTCTTCATATTCTAGGGAAGTCTAAAGGGAAGAACTGATATTGTCAATATCCTTTTATTCAAGTCTATGACAATAAGGAGAAGGTAAATATGGAAAACAATGAAAAATATCTAGTGAACAATAACTTCTATTGAATAAATAAAATAGGTTGAAACTGTAAAACTGCAGAACTGAAACATTTTGCTTGAATGGTGGTAGCTATCTCTGAGAAGAGATGTGGCTGCTATGCACATATGTTTGAAAAGAATGATTACAATGAGGATCCAGGAACCTTTTTAACATTACTCGTGAATGAGAAAACCATAGACATCCAAAAACCTAACCCTAGGATATGAAACACCAAACATTATGTGGGCCCCGATGGGTAAGTTGGTACCTCAACTTCCCAGGGTCGTAACTTTTGTACACGACCTTCATTTTGCACATGTGATAGCTCATTGTAAAGGTATTTTCGATAAATACACATTATGCCATCAAAATTTGACTTCGTCTATAGTTTGACTATGGAAAGCCAAAAAAACATTGTTTAGGGCCCCAAAACAACCCTGGAAGTACAAAAAGATGTACTGATATGAAAAGTTCCTAAAGAAGCCAGTTGCAATGGGTTGGAGGCCACCAATATCCAGTTGGATTCTATGTAGGGAATCAAGACAACCGCAAAAGTGCAGAACCAATAATTACAAAGAAATGACATCATTACAAAGAAACATGTTGAACTAAAAACTGTCAAGATGAGCTAGTTGGAACATGTGGGTGGCCACCAATATCCACCTGGATCAATCCTCCCCCTTTAGGAAGAATTGGTCTCCATTGCATTGATTTCCCCCATCAAGTGAGGAAAGTTCTACTGAATTTTCCCTCGGGTGAGCCACTTTCTTTGGTGGAGGAATTGCCTTTCTTTGACAACCCGATAAAGTTGGATCCTCTACAGGAAATTTCCCTTGACCTTTTTGTCCAATATCTTATCAATGGAGGCATGTTCCATGCAGTTAGAGTTGAGCTATGTTGGTGCGAATTGTTATGTGATCTCTGAGGTGTCCAATAATGGTGGGAAATATGGCTGAAGGAGGTCCACATTGAACACTAGGTGCAATCCAAGGAAGGGTGGAGTGTTGAGATTGAAATAATTTCTACCCATAGCCTTGGGGATAGTGTAAGGCCCATAGAGAAGTGGGGTAGCTTCTGATGGGCCCTGTAAGGTGTTATTTCTATAAATGTAACCAGACCTTATCTCCCACCTGAAAATAGTGTGATACCCGGTGTTGATCATGGAGCTGCTTGTACTTAGCATTGGCTTTCTACAAAATCTCATGGACCTATTACTAGATGCTTTGAATCCTCTCCATGAATCTGGTGGCCTTGTCAGCCTCAAACTAAACATGGTAAGATTCTTCTTGTGTGGTTGCAAGAGGTAGTGCAACATCAATGGAACCCAAGGATTGGAATCCCAGACCCACATGAAATGGGTTGTGGCCAGTGGAGCTATGGAGAGATATGTTGTAGTTTTGTTGAATATAGGGAAGACTCTCATCCCATGTATGTGGATTCTTAGAGTTCTACATGAAAAATATGCTCACAATCATCTGATTGATGACCTCTGTCTAGCCATCATTTTGGGGTTGGAAAGAAATTAATTTAGTGAGCTTGGTGTCCAACAATGACTAGAGACTCGAAAAAAATGGGTTGAGGAACCTACTGTCCCGGTCTAAGGTGATGTTCTGTGGTATCCCAAAATGGACCCACACCCGTTCAAAGAATATCTTGGAAATATATGTCATTTTGATGCTCTTTTTGTAGGCTGTGATAATGGCCATCTTCGAAAATTGATCAACCACCATAAATACACAATCATTGTTGTGTTTGGTGGATGGAAGGTCATACATGTAATCCATTGGGATGGGTTCCCAAGGATTCTCAGGAGTAGGAAGAGGGGTGTATAATACTTGATTCTTTATGGATGCCTTGGAAATGGCACATGAAGTGCAGGATATGATATAATTTCTAACATGTTGTTGAAGTTTTTTCCAATACAAATGTTTTTTTATAACAATCCCATTTTTCTCCATGCCAAAATGTCCTGCCATGCAACTGTAGTGAGCCTCCCAAATAATCTTTGCATGCTCATTTGTGGGAACACTGAGGTGGCCCAGATGGCATAATAGTCCATCCTGGATGTGAAAATCGGTGACATTTGTGCATGTACCGAAGAGTTTATATGTGGTCGTGAAGTCAGGGTCATGTTGATAAAGTTGAGGCCACTCAAATGCCTCATGCCCATAGGAATGGAGCACTATGGTGAGTGCAGCAATGGGAGGGTGACTAAGGAATTCGACGACACAATTTGTGCTCCATGTTTTATACTTAATGTTTAAATGGAATTTTTGTAGGTATGTGGACCACTTTTGATGGTGGTCATTTTGCAACTTCCCCTGTGTCTATATGAAATGAAGAGGCCTATGATCAGTGTGGATGATTATCTCCTTTCCTAGAATTTAATGTTTCCATTGACAACAGGCTTTCACAATGGAATACATTTCTTTGTCATAGGTGGGGTATTTCCAGATAGTATCTGAGACTGCATCACTATCGTATGCTATTGGATGATTGCGATGAGTGAGAACTGTGCCTATAGTATAGTTAGGGACATCAATATCAATCTTGAACACTTGTTGTAGACTGATTAAGGCGAGTATTGGAGATGAGCATAAGAGATGTTTCATATCATCAAATGCTTGTTTTTGTGCCTACCCCCATGTGAACTTTTCCTTGCCACTTCCTTTGGTTAATTGGATGAGGGCCCATGCAATATGGTAGAATCCCAACATGAACCTTCGGTAGAACTTGGCAAGTCCAAAGAAGCTCTGAAGATCGGTTAGTGTGGTCAGGGTTGACGAGTCAAGAATGAATTGGATCTTAGTTGGATCCACCTATAATCCATATTCATCAACAATGTAGCTCTAATATTGGACCATGTTCATGCTAAAGGAACGTTTTTCCAAGTTGGCATATAGATCGCATTGCCGCAGAGTGCCCAAAACCTGTTGAATATGTTTCATGTTCTCCTCCCAAGTTCTGTTTAAGATGAGGATGCCATCAAGATATACCACCACTAAAGAGTTGGTGAGGGGTCTCAATACATAATCGAACAATCTCATGAAAGTTGTTGGTGCATTTGTTAAGCCAAAGGGTAGGACCAACCATTCAAAGACACCTTCTTTAGATTTGAATGTTGTCTTCCATACATTAGTTGGTTCAATGGGAACCTGGTGGTATCCAAACTCTAGGTCAATATTGTTGAAGAACTCCCCCCCGTTGAGTTGTTCAATAAGGTCATCAATTTAGGGAATTGAATACCCATTCATGAATGTGATTTTGTTTAATTCTTTGAAATCAATGTACATCTTCCAAGTCTCCTCTTTCTTATGCACCAGAAAAATGGGGCTTTCGCAAGGGGAGGAGCTAGGTCGGATGTGCCCCTTTTGAAGTAGCTCTTGGATATGGCACTTGATTTCATCATTTTCCATCAACGAGCGATGATAGACTGGTCCATTAGGTAGAAGTGCATGAGGGGTTAGATCTATTGGATGGTTGACTTGGAAGTGTGTTAGTGCCCCGGTGGGTGAGGAGAAGATTTCTATGTACTCTTCCATGATCTCGTCCACTTTCTTATGTTGCAAAGACAGGCTCTGTGTAGAGGTCATAGATGTGGCAGTGACCTTCTACTTACTACAAGCATGAATCACAAATAAGATGAACTTACTGGTCTATGAAATAACCTTACTGCATTACTTAGAAAAGATTAAAGAAATAGCAGTAGGTGGCGCTACCTATTGTATCGTGTACAATTGTCTACC
Source organism: Picea sitchensis (assembly GCA_010110895.2). Classification (NCBI taxonomy): domain Eukaryota; kingdom Viridiplantae; phylum Streptophyta; class Pinopsida; order Pinales; family Pinaceae; genus Picea; species Picea sitchensis. The sequence goes on along the minus strand of SNQJ01S0200635.1, from coordinate 9,316 downwards.
CAAAGTAATAATAACACTGTAGAGTCTAGAATCATACACAACATGTTGTTTCTATAAATGGTTGGTCTAAAAGAACATCACAAACTTTAAGGGGAGAAATATCACACAATACCTCATCTTTTAAGGGCTTGATGGTGTAGGGAAGATGACACTATTGGCTGACAAAAAGATCTCATCCTTGGTGAAGCTAGCCAATGGTGTAGGGATGTAGGTGTGGTGTTATCAGTAGATCCAGTTGCTTGATGACCTCTAGTGATATCAGGTTCTTTTGACTGCTACTATCAACAATGAAATGCAACAGAGTCCCCTTTACCCACACCTGTGAGTAAAAGAGGCTTTCTCCTTCCTCTGGTTCTTTTGGTTTTCTTTGATGAAATTTGGTGATAGTGACAATGGAAATGGGTTCGGCATCAATGATACACTTCCCACTTTATGGATTTGATTCAGAGTCAAAATCTGCCTCTGACTCAGAAGCTTTCATCTCGACCATGAGTGACTTCTTGGAGCAGCATTCTTTGGTGTTGTGCCAAGGTATTTTATGGTATTCACACCACTTTCACATGTCCTTCTTCGACTTCTCATTACACTTATTAGGTTTCTTATTGGACTGGTTGTCCTGAGAGAGACCATCTTTGTTATGTCCCTTATTTGGTGGTTTGGGACCGCCTTTTGCCTTCTTCAATCTGTGTGGAAATTGCAAACCCAAAATCTCACATCTTCTTCTTAAATTTCTGCTCGATCTTGGCAGCATATCTACAAGTCACACCTAATGATGTGATGTCCAAAAAATCCATTTCTTTTAATGTATCTATGCATATAGTTGTTGTATTTGAGAATCATATGTCATTCAGAGTCTTTGATACCCAATTTGGTGCGTAGAGTATGGAAAATATTGGTGAAATATGGTATTGTATGGTCTCTTTCCTGATGCAGCATGGTCCATCTTGTGTACTGGTCCTTGTAGCTTCCAATAGGGTATTAATGTTATTTAATGTAATTCCTTAAGGAATCCAATGTGTGGGTGAACACAAATACTGTATATTCATCTATGGCCCTTTAGTCAGAGTATGTATCACACCAGTCCTTAACATGGGGGAGGTCCTTGAGGAGTGCAAAAGTAATATTTTCCCTATCGAAAAAATTGTAGATCGAAAAATAACTTTCGAGCAGATTCAACCATTTATCTATATCATCCACATCTATCAGTCCTTCAAATAATAGAATATCAAAATTTACTTTTACCTTGAAGGGGGTTGCATGGCCGCTTGATGAAGATGCATCTCCTATGGGTAGTCATCGAAGGATCTGTTCAAATTTGTCCATTATATCATTCTTTTGTCGCAAAAGGGATTCCTCGAGAAACATTTTAAAAGGACTCCTAATCCATAATATTTATTTTCATCCACTATGAGTTGTGGTCGGTTTCAGCGCGGTCGATCTTGCAAAGGATTGACTAGTTCGAGTCCCAACTTCTTTTACCCAGATCTTGTTGGGGACATGCACAAAGAAAAAAAAATGAAGAGCATACTACTCTAATACCACTGATCCAGATTTATGAGAAGAATGAAATGAATAACATATATAACAAAGAGATACAAAGAACAAAAATAGATATTTAAAGAACAATAACTCCTATTGAATAAAGGAAATAGGTTGAAACTGCAAAATTGCAGAACTGAAACAACTTGCTCGAATGGTGTAACAACCCTAGTTGAAAATATGCTTAGGGATTATTAAGCAAAATTAGTTAGGTGATTAATTGTCTTAACATGGTTTTAACTAAACAAAGATTGGTATAATGATCTAATTATCTACCTATTACATTCAATGACATGGGTATTAAATTTAAAAGGGATAATAAATTTAATTGGTAAATTAAAGGATTACGTATACGGGGGGGATAAGGATCATTAATAAATAAGGATAAGGAGCATTAATAAATAAGGATAAGGAACATTAATAATAGGATAAATCATTTATAATCAGATAAGATAATAAATGTGTAGGTAAGGAAATAAATGAGGAGAAAGGGCGGTGAAGGAGGGATCTGAGTGAAAGAGGGTTTACGGAAGGGGGGATTATCATTCTACTTGGATTTGGGGGAGGGTTCTCTGGGATTTGGGGGATTTTCTAGAGAGAGTTTGAGTTGGGGAGTTGGGGAAAGGATCAGTAAAGGGGGCACCGGTTTGCTAGAGGTTTTGGGCATGGGGGCTAGGATATCCATATGGTATCCTGGAGCTAGGAAGTTGTCCTAGTTGGCAAGGTGGAAACACGGTTTTGGGCAGTGTTTGACACAGTTTCAGCAATGAACAACCAAATCGACGGGGGAGTTAGCATCAAGAAGAGGTAATTTATTTATTCTGTTAAGTAATTCTTATGCCGTGGATAAAATTTTAATTTTTTTCGAATATCATATGCTTATATGTTGGTGATTGAATTATTTTTGTATCAGAAAGAATTATATGCTAAATCAAATTAAATTTTGTATTTTTACGGCTACTACACATGGTATCAAATCCCTGGTTCAAAATCTGGAGCCAAGGGCCTACCTACCTACCTACCCACCTAATCGTTTGTAAGAAGGAAAGTTTAAAATTGAAATTGTTCAACACTAACCCAAAAATTTAAACAACCCCTAATTGGCTATATTGAAATCCTTTGCCCTGAAATCCTAAATAATCCCTAAATAATATGTATATGAAAATACTTATGTAATTGTAAAAATAAATTAGGGCCAAGCTCCAACTCGAACTCCAGATCCACCTAACCTGCAAGCCAAAAACACAAATTTTTATTTTATTTTTACATAGATCTATATATAAACAATATGCCCAATTGAAATTAGTATAATTCTATACATATTGAAAGTACCGAACAAAAAACAAATAGTACCATATAGTCAGCAACTGTATCTTCACTTGTTTGTTCTTTCCAATGTTAACTCCAAGAATGCGAGGACCTGCTTTTCCTCCAGGTTTATGCTGCTCTGTTTCTGTAGGCAAAGTATGTTGTGCACCCAACCGTTTTCTACAGCCACTATACCCTCACTATTGAATTCATATCGGTTAATAATTTAACAATTTACAGTTAAAAAAAAAAAAATGTAAGTATTTAAAGTATAAAAAAAAAAATTTACATATATAATATAAAAGTAAGAATATATATATATATATATATTGGAGGGGGGTGACTACCCTTCCCTAACAGAACCCTACACAAAGGGAAGCCAGAGATAAAACACAAAGACCTACCAACTTAATCTTTTCATCACATAAAGGGTGACGAAGACATTCTGATATAACTGCAAACACAGGCCGTTGTTAGAAGGAACCAGAAAAGAAACCCATGTCGTAGAGCCAAAAGACTCAGGATAGATTGGAAGCCTATCGGTGGCCAATGCAATAAAATGGAGGCAAATGTGGAAGTCATAGTACATGACTAGAGAAATTGGAAGATAATTTAAGGCCTTTGCTACTGCCACAATAGCCTAGTATACTTTGTAAAACACTATATCTTTTTTGAATAGCACATTCGATCCATTCACAACGAGGATCCGACCTAAACAGTTAAAATGCCTCAAGGATATTACATAGACTTGCATAGGAAGTGACATGGGTATTTCTTGGATTATTTTGAGAAGAAGCGCAAGAAGGAGGCTCCCACGACAAACCCTTTTATTTAGACAACTTGGTGGTAGGGACATTTGGTGCGGTGACCAAGGGGGATTTCATTTCCTTTTCTGCGGGGAATTCGGGGCCAGATGCCTCAACATTGTCCAATGAGGCACCATGGATAATGACGGTCGGGGCAAGCTCCATCGACCGAAGTTTCCCCGCGATTATCGTGTTGGAAAATGGTAGATCCTATCGTGACACATCTCTCTACACTAGAAAGCCCCTCAGAACGAAGCCCGATTTGGCACTTGTCTACGGAAGCTTCTATTTGGATGGCCCTCAGAAACCAAAGGTGGTCCAAGGGAAAATCGTGGTCTACGAATGAGGCATAACAGGGATAACTGAAAAAGGCCAGGTGGTGGTCATGGCCGGAGGAATTGGCATGATAAAACTCAGTTCCGCAGTGGATGGAGAAGAACTCATAGCCGACCGGCATGTTTTGCCCATTGCGTTTGTCGGTGCCGAGGCCGAGAAGCAAGTGAGAGATTACATCAGTTCAAACAAAATCCCATCTGGAACAATTGTTTTTTTTATGAAACCACCTACCACAGGGAAGAGGCGCCAATTTTAACTTCCTTTTCATCCCGTGGTATGAATTCTGTAAGCCGAGACATCCTCAAGCCCGATATAATCGCTCTGGGGCTAAACATTCTAGCAGCTTGGCCTGAGAACCTGATCCCATCGGGGCTACCCTCCGATAAATGAAGAACGGAATTCAATCTAGACTTTGGCACTTCCATGTCTTGTCCCCATGTTAGTGGATTGGCTGCTCTGCTTAAGGCTGTGGACCCAGATTGGAGCCTGGATGCCCTCAAGTCTTCTCTCATGACCATGGCTTATGTTACCAAGCCAAGGGAGGAGCTCGTGGCCATTACCAGAGCTCCACCATAGTAGCAGAGAGGGAGAAGCCGAGGGCGCATTTGTGTAGGGAGAGAGGTGGCAGTGATGGAGTGTTAGGTTTGAGGAAAGTTTAGGGTTTGTATAGCCTTCTATTTTTTATGATTATTTTATTTTAGGTTGGGACAGGTGAAAAAGAGGGAGGGGGCACGTGGGCCTCATGCGAGGTCCAACAATGCCCCAAGGCCATTTTTTTTATATATAGATATTTGTATATATATTAGTAACTTCAAAACGAAGGTAATTATAAAACATCAATTGAAACTATTTTAAAATAACTTTTATTTTTATTATTATTATTTTTATATATATATATTTTTATATTTGTTTTCTTTTTAAAACATTTCCTTATTTAAATTCTTTAAAAATAATATAACTTAAGTAAGTTAATTAGGCTTAATTAATGTATAAGTAAAATAATAATAATAATAAATAAATAAATAAAATAAAGACTTACAAAAGATTGTTTGAGTCCCTGAGAGTCGAACTCGTGACCTCCAAGTAGCCAAAGGCCCCACACATTCACACCAACCACTACATCACACATGAGTCTTTACAAATAAATTCTTATACTTAATAGATTAATGGTAACACTGTATGATTAAAGTGGTGTTATTATTAGGAGGATACAGTATGAAGATTAAGACTAACTGGCTTATTACCTAATCTATTGATCCAGAGCTAGCTAACCGAGTTGAATCATAATTAGTGAATGCACTGGAAATCAAGGTAAAGGCTTATTTAGCACTGCTGATCTTTATATCCCAAGTATAAACTCCGATTTTCCAAGCATCAAGCTCACGAGACCGTACACACAATTCATCGAGTCGAGCGCCAAGTCCCTCCATTCTATTCCACCAGTCAAAGTCAACGCTAAATCTCAATGCAGCAATCGACAACGCCAACACTACACTCCAGGGAAAAGATCATGAGCCAAGCATCGGAGGATATTTAGTTGTAAGCGAAAAGTTAAAAAGGACTTAGACTAGGACAAGCGGGGAGGAGGCGGCATATGCACTAGGAGAGTAATCATAGGAATTGGAGAGTATGGCGCAAGGCTACCGTAGCTACAGGGCAAGGGAACCAATAGTTTTTTTATAGGGGTGAAGAAATCAAGCTTAGATGCTTAATCCTAACCCTAACCTAGCCAATCCCCTAAAAGAGTAATGTTTGTTTACAGAAAAGGAAAGAAAACTTACGCCTAAACCTGTTTCTAGTTTAAGTAGCACCAATTTGAAACGTCCTTGAACTCACCCTGACAACTTTGGTTGATGTGGGTTAAAGCATATAGGATGGTCAGGACTCGAGGGAGTCGAGGCAGGGGAGCGTCGTCGCAAGCACCGCCAACACCACCAGCACCATCGCCCAAACTAGCTCTCATACTGTGCTCATTGGAAGCCATTAATGAGACTTTAAAGGGGTGACAACCGATAGGGACTGAAGTGGAACCACCACCGTCTAGAACGGGTAACCCAGAAGTGTCAAGGGATTCAAAGGGATGACCTCCACCCGAAGACATCACATGAGAATTGCAGAAGATCAAACTTTCAGAGTTTTCCGGGGGTTGCTCCAGTGAACGCACAGAAGCATGGTTTGAAGGCATGACAATGTGTTTTCCCTTAAGGGACTATGCGTCGAACTCAAAGGCAAAGATCACAATTTTTCATTTAAGAGACAACACCTTGAACTGGTGGGGCAACCTGGAAAGACAACTGCACCTTAACCTAGACACAGTATCTTGGGAACTTTTCGAGGAGAGGTTTCGAAGGAAATATCTACCAGCATACTACGAGGAACAACAGGTAGGGGCATTTCATGCCTTAGTAAAGGGAAACAAAACTGTAGAAGAATATGAGATCAGATTTATGGAACTGGTCAAATATGTTTCGTATATGGATAATGACCAATGACAGGCAGAGTGCTTCGTCTATGGATTGAACCCTAAGATAAGATCTATGGTGCGAATGTGGAAACCGTCTTCAGTAGCGGAAGTGGTGGAAAATGCGCGTTATGCGGAAGAACACACGAACTTAACCGGGGGTACAAGACCGACATTTTCGCATCGCCCGAGATTCGTAGGAAAGGCCCCGAGGACATTTCCTAGGGGAGGGGGCTCAAGGCCACCGCCATATGGTAACAAAGTCGCGCCAAGGACATTAGCTACAAGGATTTTAATGGCAACGAGTGCAACATCTTGTTCATCGCAACGACACAGACAGGTCCACGACCATCTCAGGGAACAACGAGTAGGGGCAGGGGTTCCAAGGGAAGGAACTCATTTCAAAGACAGTCACATAACAATGCACAAGTTCAATCTCGTGTTACCTGTTGGGGGTGCGGAGGACCCCATTATCAGCGTGAATGCCCGAAGTTACAATCAGGGTTTGTGCATAGAGAAGGAAAGGCACCGATGGGGAGAGCAAGTAGCAGCCACCAGATTTACGCAGCGGTTAATAATCCCCATGCCGAACATCAATCCACGGTGGTGGAGTCATCAGGTACGCTAAATCATATCAATGTTAAGATTTTGTTTGATTCTGG